>MPNW01000581.1:3452-39187 GCA_011800805.1 Hirudo medicinalis
CAACAACAACAAAAACAACAACAACAACAACAACAACAACAGCAGCAGCAGCAGCAACAACAACAACAACAACAGCAGCAGCAGCAACAACAACAACAACAACAGCAGCAGCAACAACAACAAGAAATTTGTAAATGTCAGGATGCTGCCTCACATCCCCCGTAGTTATTTTGATTTCCTGGAATAATGAAATTCTCTTTAAAAGTCCTCATTGGATTGACCAAGGATCATCATCACCACCATCATCGCCATCATCATCATCATCATCATCGACATCATCATTTCATTTATTCATCTCTTCAGGTCATCTTACACACGAAAAGCAAAAAGCAAAATTCAAGTGTGTACAAAAAGACATTCCGATGACATTGACAGGAATGTCACCACCATCATCGCAGGCATCGTCATCGTCGCCATCATCATCATCATCATCATCATCATCATCATCATCATCATCACCATCATCACCATCATCACCATCATAATCAGCCGCATTCATCCAATTTCAGCCATCCTTCCTTCATTCATTTCCAGTCTGAAGGAGCGACAGAAGCCGTGGAAAAGGAATGGAATCGCTGGAAATCCTTGGAAACGGAAAGCCATCAAGACAATTAACCAAGACCCGGCGAAACAATTAGTCCTATCTTCCGAGACCCAGCAAGACATCTCGAGGCAGCTACGTGCAAGATTAGAAGAGGTTGCCGCCAAAGTTGGCAACACGGGGAGGTGTACAAATACATAATGTCTTGGATTTCCTTGTCTCGTGGTCTTGGCTTCCCTTGTCTCGTGGTCTTGGCTTCCCTTGTCTTGTGGCCTTGGATTTCCTTGTCTTGTGGTCTTTGGCAGAAGCCGGGAAGCTGTGGGAATTTTTCAAGGTCGTTTGGTCGGTCCCATGGAAACCATTCAAAGGAATCCAAGAGAATTTCTAATCGACCGTGTTGCCATGAATTTTAGTGGAGACAATCGAGGTGAGCCGGGTAGGGACGTCATTCCAACTGCTTCCAGGGGAAAGGGTCGTAGGGGTAGGGTTCGATAGGGTTGGGTGGGCTTGGGTAGGATTGGACCAAATCTTTGCTCGACCCTTCGGAAGTTCCCTTGAACTTAGCTCGTCTTTGCTCGTTAGTCTGATAAGTTCAGATGAGGTGTCATGCTTTAACATTTAAAATACCAATTGGGGTAGCATTTGCCCTCTGCCCCGACACCCCGATGGCGTCAATGGATATAAAAGAGGCGCTACATAAATGGCCGATCGCCTCTGACGCCTTGCAAGTGGCGCTAAATGCATCGAAGCATTCCTATTACACAAAAAGCTTACACAGACTTGTCATGATTTTCAGTGATTCTTCAGTTCATTTTTCCTTTCCTTATTTGAACAGTTTTTTTTTTGCATCTGTGATGTGACATCACGTCACTACTGCCTTTGTGACTTGTGTCCTGTATTCTCGCCAATTTATCTTAGGGCAACCACGCATTTACTGTTGTCGTCATCATCATCATCATCATCATCATTATCATCGTCGTCGTCACCATCATCATAATCATCATCACCATCATCACCATCATCACCATCGTCATCATCGTCGTCATCATCACCACCACCATCATTATCATCGTCATCACCGCGTCTGTTTTATTATTAAATCCATGACAATTGTTCAGTCATCTCAGTGTGACAAGAACACAGTGAGGAGCACCTGCCTCAAATCGATGGGAAACAAAAGAAGAGCGAATTACCATTCTTCTCCCCTGATCGAAGATGGCAGGGACAACCGTAGCTCCGGCCACGGACACGAAGAGGGACACTAGAATGAACCCAGCAATACATCCATGCTTGCATAGGCAAATAATTGCCGATGTAAACAGCTGCCCGACCCCCCAAAAAAGAGATTTGAAAATTAAGTATCATCGATCGATTGGTTGCTTGAAAATAAACGAGCAATTTATTTTTCTTCTTCTTTTTTTATCGTCAGAGATCGTCAAAAACAAGTTTTTAATGTCGGTTAGGCGGCAAATCTATTAAATATACCATTGTTTGATAACATGAAGGCGCTTGAAATGGCCATTTGCGTAACTCGAATAACGCATAAATAAATTTATTTATTGCAGTAAATAATTGATTCAATTAAATTTTTAATAGTTTATCAATAATGTAAAATTTCTAAAACAAACTGACACTGAACTCACCCTGTTTACGACGCAACTCCGCTAATCCGCTGTTGAGACCTGACTGTCATTTATCCATCCGAGCGGGCGTTCGTTCGGCCATTTTAACGAGCCGTTCGGTCGAAATTTTTAATGAATAAACAAAAAGGAGTCAATGAACGTTGTCGACTGGATGCATGAGCGGCCGAAATGAAGAAGAGCAGCCGAAGAGATGGGGAGGAAAGATGGACGAACGGACGCATACGCTCCTCTAGTTGTACGCTAAAAACTTAGAACTAACAGGAAATCGGCGTCCAGCAAGGATGTGTGCGTCGCTCCTCCTTACATAAAACTCGGCAGAGTTTTATATTTCTCGTTTCCCATCTCCTTGTATTAACGGCGTGCCCGACCGGCGTACGAAGCCGGTGGTCGGGATTATGATAACGATCCTCGGCAAATCAGCACGGTAGAATCGCACGCAAGCCGAACATCTCAGGTCGTCTTGCTTAGCCTTTCGGACGCACCTATAGTGCCGATGACCTTCACGACCCTTCGCCCTTGACCCCAAATAACCCTCCCACAACCTTTAGTACGCCATTCTCACGCACATCCAGAGTAAAAACACCGGGCATCAATCACCCAAGTCCTCTCGACACTACCATCTACCGCGGCTACCACCGCAATTTCCTTCATTGTTTCAGTAGCGTGTTTCGGCTTAGACTGGAATAATGGTTTTATACGCACGGTGCTGTAAGCTCAGTTTTGGGGTAGTCTAGGTCGGTGCGTTCGGTGCTCTGCTAACACGACGCCGGTCAGAAACGACAATATTATTTCCAGTTTCATCATCGAGAGCAGTCACACGATCATAATTTAAGCGTGAAATGATTTTTTCGAACCTGAAAATATTGAACGCTCAGGCGGTCCCGAAGCAGGGCTGGCAAGCGTGAATTCTTCGAAAAAAAAAAAATGAAATCGAACGAGGCCCGTGCGCCCTTCAAAAATCGTCGGCAATCGACAAAGTAAAATGACCACAAAACCCTGACAGAACAGAACAAAAAATTCTCCCATCCGCGACAGATTCGGCATGGATTATCAGATGCACGAGGAACAAAAGGATAGGAAGAAAGCTACACTGCTCGACTCGATGGGAATAAGCAAGTCCGAAGTCTCCGTCATCGAGAGTCACGATCGACGCCTTAACCAGTTGCTCGGATCTCTCCGGGCAGGCAGGCATGATTCGTAATAAAACAGAAGGTGAAGTAATGAATGTGAACGACATCATCATCAGCTGTTAAGATCATCTAAGAAGAAATTAGTAATGAAACTGAAAAAGAAAAAAAAAACTGGAAAATTTTCACTCGATCGTCCTTTGAACGAACAGATCAATCACATCGTCCTGGTCCACGAAGATGCAGGGAGCATCGAAGGAATACGACCGGACAAAAAATAAAGCAGTTTCAAATGCCGGAGAATGGGTCCCGTCGGTCCTCGACGGCGTCATCATCTGTTCTTCATGTCTCTCCTGATCCTTTTCGTGAAGCGGCCGAAGCAGAGCCCCCCGACGAAGATGAAGGACACGAAAACCACGAAGACCATCAGGAAGTAGTTGACGGCCGGCGAGGAGCTGACCAGGTGCGCCACTTCCTTGAGGTTCTCCGGCAGGTCGGGTTTCTGGGAAATAAGGGAGACGTCGTCAAAGTGACGTCGGCGTGAGATCGTTAACCATAAATAATAAATTAGTGATCGGCCCATGTCCGTGACACTCGAAATCGACCATCGTGCACCAGCAGATGAATTGGCATCCTTTAAAGAAAAATCCCTCTGGGGAAAAACTCACCACTTTCTTCCACATGGATGATCTTGACTTCAGGATCCTGGTGCAGTCATCACTCAGTTTGTCCGGATGCTCCGCCATCGCAGCCAACAGGCAGTCCAATTCTAGGATGAAAAGTGGAAACATTCTTACAAAAAGTTGTACAAACCATTCTTACCCTACGTGCGTGCGGTGCAATATTTTGCTCTTCCCTTGCTCCTTTAATATCAAGAGGCCGATTTTCAATTGGAAACGACAGATGCCAAAGTTTCGAAAAGGGAGACTCACTTCTTCCTTCGCCCCTCGGGACGTCCGAGCAGAGCTTGACGAGGTCGTTAGAACAGAGGCTGAAAAGTTTCGAGTCGGACTGAACGTCGACTATGCTCTCCTCGATCAGCCTTTCCACTTGCTGCCGACGAAATCACGAGCTTCATCAATCAATCTATCTCGTGCCGACGAGATTGTCACGGCCGTCGTTTAGAATTGAGAAAATTATTTTGAAAAAAGTAGGCAATGCAAAAATATTGTGCGACGTCATCGATGTCGTCGTCGTCCGCACGGATGGCGAATCCCCGGCGCACGGATGCATTAACAACGATGTCATGAACTGGGACCCACCACGTAGCATTTCGAATTCATCTCCCTCGTGATCTTCTCTGCCGCGAATGCCTCCTTCAGGCAGACCTCGACGTCCCCCCTGTCCGTCTGAGAGCCATGGTTGGACTCGGACGCCTCTTGGCACATGCTGGCAATCTGAAATCATGAGAAATGAATTCATTGGCAAATGATTTTCCTCGACACTTATGCGATGGTGTCGACGACAACAACGCCTCTCGAGACGCTCCCAATCGAACAGCAGACCTCGTGCACGCAGGCATCGACCAGTGCCACATCCAATTTGAAGTCCTGTGCCGACATCCTGATCAGTCTTCGGACGTGACTCTCACATTGTTCTGTCAGCTTCTTATTCTTGCCCTGGTCGAGTGTAAGCCATAATAAACGAAAGGCTTGCAATAATAGTAATAATAATTAATATTAACGAGTACGTATCACACCGACCCTGTTTATGAAGGCCCTCTTTAGACATTCGATGACCTTCCCGTCGCTTTCCTCGTCTCCCTGCTGATCGACCTCCTTCTTGCAGAACTCGAGGATGTCCTTATAGCAGAACTTCGACAGCTCTCTGTTAAGTCTGATGTCTGAAAAATGTAGTTTTAGGTGAGCTCTTGAAAACACCACTTCAAATTTGTCGTTTTAGCGTCTGATCTCATCTGATGTTGATCTCGCCATAACTCAGGTCGTCGTCATAGTCATCTTCGATATCGCCGTCACCACCACTACTGCTATTGTCGTCGTCACCACCGTCACCATTGCATTTATCGTCATCATCCTCAATGTTATCATCCATCTTCTCATTAATAGTTTTAAAATGTAAAATGGCGAACCGGCTCGTCCCTACCTCGTGCAAAAATGTGCGCTCTGGAGAGAACGGCCTCCTTGCACTTCTCGTCGAATTTGTCTTCGTCCTTGTTCTTCTCGAGGCAGGAGAAGAGCAGGTGAGGCGAGCTGAGGTCGTCGATGCAGTACTTCTGTTGGAGTAGGTGTAGGTTGTTGCTTTTTTTAGTTGCAACGACATTATATTGCAGTCGTTACTTCGTTCGGCAAGCAAATGCACGAAATGTCAAAATTTTGAAATGTCAATCGATTAACTGTCGTACATATTTCAGGAATTGTTCAACAGGTCGTCTTAAAATGCGATTCAGTTTCATTATTAATGATAATTTATTATTGCTGTAGTGAACACAATAGTAAGGATACAACAACAATTATTATTATTATTATTATTATTATTGTTGTTGTTATTGTTTGTTGTTGTTATCATTTTTATTGTCATCATTATCACCGTCACAACCACCACGACCATCATCATATCAAGGACACGAACAGCTGACCTTGATCATGGACTTGCACCTGGTGTAGAGGAAGTAATCGGCTTGCGGATTGAGAGCCTCCAACTCCTGAAGAGATGAATTGTCATCTCATCACTCGACACGATGACATTGATGTAAGATAATTGGCAAAGTGTACCAACATCATCATCACCACCACCACCACCACCACCACCTTCATCATCACCATCACCACCACTGCCACTTTTCGAATCAACCAACGAGTCTCTTGAAGATCTCCTTGTGACACTTCTTCGACAAACTCTTCAAGTTATCCGTCAGACACTGGAGGACCTTGAAGGAGGTTTCAATGAATGTTGTCAACGAAGCTCATCAAAATCACCACTCAACAATTTACCAAAGGTTCACCTTCCATTTAATATGGTTCTATCAATAATCAATAACCAAATAATTATTTATTTTTATTATTATTCATCAATCAATTATTTATTAATCAGTATTATTAATATTTATTGAACGAATGAAGATAGAGTAAAAGGCCGACGGGCGACATTCCGTCTGCCTTCGACTCACGGCGGCTTTTCCGGCCGTGACGTCCGAGCAGAAACTTTTGACGTCCGAGGTGCACGCCTTGTTCAGATCCGGGTCGAGGACGATGGTCTCGCTCTGTTGGTCGTGACAACTTCACAGTTAATCTTGTCGTTAGTTCGAAGGTTGTGAAATATTTTAGTCCCTCGTGGTAAGGGCTAGGTCGAGAACACGACACGTTGCAACCGTTGCACGCAGAAACGCAACCTTACCGAGTGGCAATCCGCCCGATGCCGGCTAATTCGTGCAGACTTAAGCAGCCGAAGAAATGCGGCTTTAAAAATCTAAAACTGGATTTGTCGACCGTCACGAGATGGACTCGAGAGCACTCACCCTCTGAAGGAGTTCAAAGTCCAACTGCTTGCGACACTCGTGCGAGACCCTCTGGGACTTGTTGAGGAGGGTGTCGTTCAAGACCATGTTGGTCAGGCAGACCACCACGTGCCATCTGATCGATCAAGGTCATTCATGCATCAGTGCTTAAAGCATAATGATAATGATGGTGGTGGTGATGATGATGATGACGACATTTCTAGGATTTAAGTGTAGGTTTACACTAGGATTGTGACTTTTTTTCTGTAAAATATCCAATTTCCTGAGTCATAAGTCAATGAACTTTTGTTCCAAAAAGTAATAAAACAGGTTTGATTCTGTTTGGCTTTGTTGTTGGTTTTTTGTTTTTTTTTTTTCTTTTTAGAAACTTCGCTGTGCGACTGTTTGCACTTGTGGAACTAACACGTAAACCAACATGTAAACCAACATGTAAACTAACACGTAAACTTGTAACTGCATACGTTACATTACAGCAACGAACTGTTAAATGCTTCAAAAAAAACCCACATAAATACCGTCCCACAACATCAATCACTAGAATTGAAAAATAATGCTTCTCCCCCTCCCAAACCCTCTTATGGTAAAATCAAATTAATGATTTTTCTTTACTTTTGGACAAATGTTCATCGATTCATGACAAGGGAACCTGGTGTCGCAAAAAAGTCACGACCCTGTTGTCGTGGTGATGACAGATACGAATCCTTTCAAAGATCCACAATATACAATAACGGACCATCGCATACATCATCATTGTATGGTGACATTATCAAAAATAACAACAATTGTGGGATTAACATTTCACAACAATACAATGCTACAAAATCGACAAATTAAACCCACTTTTCCTTCTTGTTGGTCTTGTCGCCGCAGTGCCTCTCAGCATCCTGGGTGCACGCCTGCTTGAACTTGTGCGAGAATCGATAGTCCTCGAGTGTTGCCTGGTGCGAGTGTCAACACGTTCGATCACTTTTCACGTAGGTTTAGCGACTGAAACAACTCGACACGCACACGAGATCCTTAGAATTAGGTTACCGGACGACCAGCCGACAACTCCTTAAGAAATCCTACAACACACAGCCGTTCGAGGGCGCATCGATTTACCTCGCAAAACACCGGTGCCGAGATCTGCAAGAGTCGAGTGCAAAACAAATTTAAGGATCGAACGGATGCTAACGATCTGGTGGTATTCCACTCCTGCACGACACTTGTGGTCCATGGAAGGATGGTTCTTGTGGGTGATGAGGCAGCTCATGAGGTCCTTCTCGAATTCTTCGTCGATCATTTCCATGGTCAGTCTTCTGTCGCCTCCCTGAAGAAAGGAGTCGGTGATTGAACGCGATCAGTGACGAATGATGTTAACTTATTCGTATCTTCGACTATTTGCATCGAGGTCAGCGTCGTCGAGAACATCGCCAGTGCAAACCTGACAGAACTCCTGCCAAAATGGTTCGCAGGCTTTCAGGAAAATGGAGTTGAGCGAGGGATTTTTGTCGGCATTCGAGATGAACTCCGAGATGACGTTCTTGCAGCCGTCGCTCAGGTCCTTGTAGTGTGCCTCCAGACACATCATCTCCTGTTGGAAAACAAGTAATCACTCTTGTCAACATGCACGTCTCGTGACAGTGGTAAGGTGCTATCGAATAAAAGCTACGGTCACCGTCACGAGAATGCCTCGAAAACAAACGACGGCTTTCATTAAACTCGAGAGACCGAGGAAATCAAAAACCGACCTCATCTTTCTCGGCTTTGTCGAGGCAGAACTTGCTCAGGTCGTTTAGACATTGGCTCTCCACCTCGGGGTCGAGGTTCGCCGACCACGCCCTCTCCCTCATGACCCTCTTGACCTCAGCGGTGCAGTGACGAGACAGTGGCTGGAAATTCGACGAACATTTGACAACAAAGTTATGCAGAAAGCGTGCAACTCGACGAACAGCCGTCATGCAGTTTGACCGAATGGGTCGCATTACCACATGCGATAATAGCAACTGTAGTAATGCGTCGCGTTCGAAACCCAGCCCGCACTGCCGCAAGCACCCTCGGGAAGGAGCGCTACATAAATGGTTGAAAAGAAGCGCCTCTGACGCTATGCATGTGGCGCTATGTAAATGAACTACATTTACATAACTGAAATCAGTACAGCACATCCGTCGACCGTTATCATTTCAATCTACTCATCACACGAAATGAGTAATAAATCCTCTACAACTGCAACCATTCACGTCTTCATCTCAATCAGTCGACTAATTATTTGTAATAACATTCCCGATCGTCATCGTCGGGTAATCGATCGTCGCCACCTTATAGCCGGGATCGTCCGAAGTTTTGCCGATCTGCCTGTAGAGGCAGGCGAAGATCAAGTACCCCTGCTCTGCGCCCGGCTCTTTCTCTTCGTCGGGGAGGTACCATTTCTTCGGAGCTTGGCACAGCCTGACTGCATCTGCCTTGCAGGCCTTGTAAAGCTGAGTGTCGAGCCTGTCGGCACGGCGACG
The DNA here is from genome assembly GCA_011800805.1 of Hirudo medicinalis. Classification (NCBI taxonomy): domain Eukaryota; kingdom Metazoa; phylum Annelida; class Clitellata; order Hirudinida; family Hirudinidae; genus Hirudo; species Hirudo medicinalis. Next base: position 12,728 of record MPNW01000581.1, read on the forward strand.
ACATTATTATTACTGGCAATCGCCATCGAAGTCAACATGACTGGTCGTAATTAATTGAAATACTTAAACTAATTGTAATGAAAGCACTGGATGGATTACGAAAGGACTCGTCTCGACCTGAAGTCACGCATGAAGAAGTACTGTATTTCCATGATGCCCTCCCTGCAGTCGTCCGTCATTTTCGGCTTGTCCAGGGAGTCCAAGAGGCATTTCATTATCCTTCGATGGGGAAAAGTAATTTTATGAATAAAACGGGCGAAAAACGAAGGCAAGACAATCGATAAACTTATTTATAGAAAAACATAATCTAGTTAACATAATCAGTGCATGGAACTCCATCGATCCTATCTAAAAACCACCTGCCGTCACCGATCCGGACATGATCGCAGTATATCCTGGCGACGGGCTCGCACGCTTCTCTCAGGACCGGATCTACGGCATAATCTTCCCCGACGTCGCTTGCGCCAACAAGTTCTCCAGCTGAAAAATGTCAACAACAAAAAATTATCGAGAACCGAAGCGACGGCCGCACTCAGCCGAGCCCGAAGATACCGACACTCCTGGCACAGACGGGAGATATCTCCAAGACGAATTCCTTCTTGTCGGGTTGAACCTTGGGGCGAGCGAGGTCCATGAGGCAGTGGATCGTTCGGCCGTCCCTCGCCAGATTGCCTCCGCAGTGCAGCTCGATCTCGTTGGAGCAGTCGACGACCAACGCAGGACTGATGGCAAAGTCCTCCATCAGACTCCTCCTCACCTCTTTCAACTCGATCCGACATTCCGGCTTGACGCTCTTTCCTGAGACATTTCGAAAAAGAATTATTGGAAAGAGCTCAGCTTAACATCGTGACAACAATATTTCCATTTGTTCACTGGTGACTTTTCACATTTCTTGCATTTCACCAAGTGACATCATCTCACGTCACTAAAACAGTCATGACGATGAAATGACGATGGAACGGACGTTCGAACGTGCTAATATCCTCCACCGACTAAAATTAAACAAACCAAATAAACTGACTCTTAAGCCAAACAATAACTGCACCGTCAACCGTGAACATCTCCAAGGACTACCCACCATCTCTCATGGCATCCTCCAGGCAAAGAAGAACGGCCGACAGTCTCGCATCGCTGAAGCTGGCGACTCGATCGATGTGTCTGAAGCAGTGGTGATCGAGGATGTCGCCGTGGCAGGCCTTCGAGAGACCCAGGTTCACCCGGTAGTCTTCCTGCTGGAGCCTTTGCCTCAGAACCAACATGTCCTGGCACTGATGATTACGACGACGATGATGTTGAAAATGATGATGAAAACACTTTATCTAAGATGTGATAATGCCAAGGATGTTGCGACACTGCAATGATCTGCAAGCATTTCCCGATGGTCTTGCACGTCGGCAGACAAAATTGTTATTCGACAAATTACAAACACCGGTAAAGGATTGCACGTTTCCGAGACGCATTACAAGTCCTCGATTAAATCGCAGGACGTCCAAAAAATGCGTTCACGGACGTTCCTTATTATGCAACGACGACACGTCATCGCCAACCTTCTGCGACATCTCCGGATCCATCTTGTGTTTGAACAGACAGGCATAGACTCTGCCTTCGCCAGATTCGACTTGAGCGCAGAACTTCTCTCGGTCATTCCTGCAGGCGAGGAAGAGCTGTCGGTCGTTGTGGTAGTCGTCCGCCTGAAGTTCGGCCACCCTCAGAAGCTCCCGTCTGCAACTCTTCGCGACACTCTTGATCTCGTTGGCAAGGCAGGTCAGTACCTTACCCTGCTGGTGAAGAGGCTGAGGTGGAAATAGAGATATTAAGGATTTCTTAACGCATTTAATAATCATTATTATTAGTATTATTATTGTTAACGTTATCGTTATCATTATTATTATTATTATTGTTGTTGTTATACTTAAAAGATATGCTTTAGTTAAGTATATCAAAAAGCGTAAGCTTCTACTGGTAATCAATGAGTACAAACTGATCGACAACAAAACAGTTCGAAATTATAGAAATAATTTGATTTTTAACTTGTGAAATGCTTGAGAAATTTAAAATAGAGCCTTAAAAAAATGAAAGAAAAATCCAATGAAAACGATACGCAATTAAATCCACGCTAAATGGAGATCGGTCGTTCGTCAAATATAAAAACGTCCAATCGATGGGCTTTGTGATTTCAGAAAATGAAAAATTGTTTTCGTGTCTCAAAAACCATCGAAAGAAATCGCGATTCCAAATAAAATTGATGCCGAGGATCACGGAACGTCTGCCTCGAACACCTGCACGACTGATTTTTTTGTATTTAGCCGATATTTCGAGTGCCTTTTGTATCCGAACGGGATGCGAAGGCACTTTTTAATCGATCTACCATTATATAGCGCCCCCACCCGAGGGCGCTCCCTGGCGGTGCAGGCTGGGTTGCAAACACGACACATTACGACCGTTGCCATTACGACCGCATGCAGGAACGCAACCCATTCGGCCAACCCGCACGACTGATGAACGATCAAACGGTCAACAGCTTTGAATCATAAATCGCAGGTTCGTCGACCCGAGTCATTCGTATCAAAAATAAATAAGTGTTTCCAAAAAAAGGAACGAGAAGAATAAAACAATCTAAAGGTTGCGACAAAATCGGCAGCGAAGAGGACGTCCGTAGTCATTCCGGGGGTCGGCCCCGGGGGTCTTCTGCCCCTGGAATGGACTGCCTTTAATTAATTTAATTGTGCTTCACAATTAAACTGTCAATCAATCCATCATGAAATGCTCATGGACAGGGAAGATCTTATTTGGACAAGCTCCAAATTAACAATGAGGAATGGAAAGAATTTGAACCCGTGCAATGGAATCTCAGTTTCATTGATTTCATAAATCAGAAGACAAGAAAATTATTATTATATTTTATTTAATGTTATCATTACCATTATCATGTCATTATGATTAAATTTTTTGACTTAATCTGTTAAGACACCATGGGATGGCAAATATAACTTTCATAAATGTACATCTAGGTCTCGATGCTGCCGTGCCAAACGGCCGACCGATCGGCCTCGCATGTTTAACAAATGCCTCGACATCGTTTCAAAAAGTTCTAACACACTTAAATACGAACTGTACCTACTGAAGAATACACAACTTTTTTTTCCCTATAAAACTCACCACCAGACCCTTGGGATCGAGCGTTCCTTTGTCCATTCTTCCGCACTTGAGTTTCTCTATGTCACTCTGGCAGGCCTCGCTGAACTTGTAAATGATCCGGTAGTCGCTGAAAACGACCGGCTTCAGACGCGAGAGAAAGCTCTGACACCGATCGTTGGCCGTCATGGTAAAGTTGTCCAGATGTTCGATCAAGCACGGAATGAGATGACCGTGAGAATCGGGAAGTTCCTGGCATTCTGTTACCTGAGAGTGGTACGAAAATGTAAACATAATTCACATAGAAACCAATAATTTTTAATTTTCCAATAGATTTGTGTAACAGCACGCGACCTTAAGAAAGAGGTTCTGCACGATTAGCAACATTCAATCTGCATTTGCATCGTAACAAAAAAATGTGATAAACATCCACTGCCCCCAAGTGCCTTGCAGGTGATTTGAATGTTTTTTCGACCAACCAACGACCAAGCAAAATGTTGAACGAGCAATACGTTGAACGAGCAAAACGTTGAACGAGCAGTACACGGTACCTTTTGAATCATGAAGGAACACACTTGTCTTACAGCCCCCTCATACTTGCCATCAATGGTAAGGTTCCTCTTGTAGACCCAAATAAGCTGGAAATAATTATATGATGATGGTTGTAATGAGTGCTGTGCTGCCCAACAGTGCTAATTAATTTCTAAGAACTCACATGTTGACAGCTCTCGCTGATATCAAATTCCTGCAATAAATAATTTATTATAATATTATAATTTTATAAGCTAAAAATGCTACAACCCAAAGCTTAAACTTGCTTAAAATTACTTTAAAAATAATTTTCACTTACCCTGTGTCCATCCTGGAGGCAAGAGATCACTTGGAAATTAGTCTTTGCAACTCCAGCTCCACAGATTCTGTTAACATCTGAGAGGCATTCTGGAGATGTAGACAGATCTAACTGGTATGGATCTACAGTTTTAATATCTTCAATACCCGCCTTCGAATGTACGCATGAAGCGATTACTAATAGAATTAAACAGGATAAATTGTTCATCTTTCCGCTTGGTATTAGGATTTCCAAAACTTATACTGAAATTCTTTGACTAAGCAATTTAAAAGTACAAAGATTTTGAAGCGTTTCCAAGAAATAACTGTAATCATACAAGCAGATCTAACATAAAACAGTCAAAAGAACGCCCTTTATATTTTCAAGCACACTTTTCCAGTAACGCTTCAATTAGAGAAAGATATTTTGTAGTCTAGCGCAAATTTGTTTGAGCTTTTGGAGCAAAAATGTGCGAATTATACAGTCGAGACCGACTCATATGTTCTTAATTTTATGAACACCGTAGAAAATTGACACATACGCCAGAACATTTAAGAGATGGCAAAACATAATCGATTCCTTCACAAAAATGAATTAAGAATTCTGTAATTACACAACGGATTTAAATGAACGAATTTAATCGTAAAATGGTTTCGTACTAAAAATTAAAACCGGATACCCTGAAATGTCGAAAAACCATTTCCAAATCCCACTCCACCAGATTGTCAGACATTATTCAATCACGGATCTGACTAATTATAATTTCAAATAAGTAAATGCAAATGCGGCTCAAAGGTCACCGACCACCAAACCGCTCTCACCTCCGGGGCACCGTTCTAGAGACATAATCGCGCCAACCACGTGCGGGCAGCCGCCTAAGTGCAAGTTTTACCAGACCCGACTAACAAGAGGCTTTTGTACCACGTCCATGGCAAGATCTAACATTGTATCCAGCAAATTACGTCACCCAAAGGCAGCTTGCAAGTTCTGGACCTGACGGTAGAGTACGGCATCTGTGGCCAGTTCATAAACCTACCACAAAGCAATTTAATCCCAGTACTCATGAGCTGCTTCACACAATGCTTTCAATTAACCTTAAGACAAAACCAGACAGATTAAACCTACTTGATTATGAATTGACCACGAGGAAGTAACAAACATTGAAAAAGCACATTTAAAATATGATCAACAAAAATCAAGCAGGCCATGTTTTTTAGTGAAGCACTGTCGATTCATGTAAAATCTAAGTACACTTAAAAGTTGGACCCCCAGGGCAACTGAGAAACCAAATGGCTGAAATGAGCAAATGTCAGATGATTGTAATGTTTTAATGTGACAACCAAAAATAATTTCTTAACACTGCAAAACTGACACGATCCAAACACGAGCGAGCTGCCGGGCAATTGGCCAAAATGCTGCCTTCGTCGTCACGGGAACACTTAATGTGGGAACAAATGCAATACGCCCAACGGAAAGGCCACGAGGTCACACAAATCAACGATCATCGATTCCAAACATTAATAGGCTCTATTATTCAAATAAGCATTTGATATTTGATAGAAAAATTTGCATAAATCATGGGACAACCATTGCTGAGGGATTAGAGGAAATTATGTTGAAAAGTAAAGAGTAAAAGTGAAATGTGTCATTTTCTCATTGCAGAACAGATAGGACCGAATTATATATAATCCACAAATTCATGGCATTGATGTTCAAAAACAAATACTCAAGATATTCTGTCTAAAGAATAATCCTCAAATCATATAAATAATCCTTCCTTGGGCTTATGACTCAGCCCATTCACAGGAGCTTTGGCAAATAGCCTGGCTCCAAGTTGAGGTACACGACATAGCCAAAGAGCGACAAGAGGACAACAATCAAGACTGCGATCAGGAACTTGTAAAAACCGTTGTCCGGCTCGGCCTTCGCCTTCTTGAGGGAACGAGACGAAGCTTGGTGGACGCGGTGGCGAAGCTCATTGTCGCCAGCCCCCTGATAGTAAGTCATGTTGCACGAAGGTGTCGACCTGGATGGTGAGTAGCTGGAAATGGGAGGCCTTGGAGTCAAGCCATGCAAAGCCAAACTTCTCCTATGGAAGTCAGTGGTTGGTGTGGTCCTGAAAGCAACTCTCCAAATTAACACCCATTTCTCGATCGTCGATTTCAATCCGACACAAGACGCACCTGACATCGCCCGAAGAGAACATGTCATCGTAGATCCCTTTCCTGGCTGTGTTATGACTCAACTCCTCCATTGCATTACGACCAGCCAGCAGAGGTCTCCTGCTCCTTGAACTTCCACCTGTGCTGCTGTTCTTGTCTTCTTCGTACCTTCTCATCCAAAGAGAGCTGACAGTTGGCTGACTGCTGTGGAGACAAGGGGGCATAATGTGTGAAAATGCGACAGGCAATCGAGCAATTTATAAAATTTAATGGTAAAACAATTTTACAACCAAATACTTAACATGACATGATAAAGCATTTGGATGCAATAAACACAGTACAGCATCCCACCACTAACTCGCAATAAAAATCACAACCCGATACCGTGCAAGATATTTCTTCAGAATTAAAAAAACAACACATCAGTGCAAGGCACAAACCTGTTGTGAACTGCTTCAGTGTATCTTGTTTCAATCACTACAAGAAAAAGAATGGAAACTCTTTAATCTCTAATCATTGAAAGCCATCCATCCAATAAACTAAAGATGAAGTTTCACCTTCTCTGACGTGCTTGGTCATCCTTCTACTTCCTCCTTCGACATCTTCATCTGGCTGGTCGTCTCCGTTTTCTTGGTAGTCGAAATCATTCTGCACAGAAACGTCGTGAGTGGAAACATGGCTACCTTCTTCTTCGACATCTCCTTCGTCATCATCATCGCTGTAGGCAGTTGTAACAGGAGCTGAGGAGGTATTTAAGTTTGGAGCTGACAACTCTCCACTGATGTATTTGGCCAACTTCTTTCTATAAACAGATCTGGTGCTGTCTGGAAACAAAGCATTTCAAAATTGTTTCTTAGTAAGAACTAGCATAAGTACCATAAAATGCATATAAACGAATTTCATCATTTCAAAAATATTATAATATAATAATTAAATAAATTAAAATTTTTATTATAAAATGGCAACAAAAATTTCAGAAACAAACTCCAATTTTGGCTCAGGTTTTCTTTATTAAAAATAAACTCCACAAAACGATGGACATTTTACACCCAGAAAATATTTATTAAATTTGTAGTTAGTGAATAATTTTTACAAAGATCAAACAGTGATGACAAAACATCAAAACAATTCATGGCCATTTATAACATATAACATACCAATAATTTAAGCTAATCATAAAACAGTTTTCGTCACGAAATATTTGCTCACTGGTGATAGGTCCAACATTTTCATCATATGACTTCAGTTTGGCCCTCAAATCTGAGTCTGACAGACTAAGAATATCTGCCTCAGTCATTTCCTGGTTATCATAAGACTGAAAGAAAAACATTACTGCAAGTATGAGATAGCTTCACAATGTAACAAGAAGCTTATCAATAAACACGACATAAATAGATAAGGTTAAGGGGTAAAATTATTGCAATTACAAAACGAATCTGTCTGGTGTAAATGCAAAAGTCAGCATTTCCATAAACGAACTAATCGTTGGACAAACGTCAAAATGCAAAAAAAACCTTGAAGGCTAAAATAAATTACTAAGAGAGTAGGACAAGTCAACAGTTAATAGCACGAAGAACTAATTTACCTGATTGTCGTTGAGGGTGGATTGCTGAGGATCATCATCATCGCTGGAATAAACATCTGGACTATTTGCAACTGAGTCGCTCAAAACGTGCTTCTTGTACAAGTCAACAAGCACTTCCTTTCGAATAGAAGATTTCGGTAGAGTGACATTCCGTAACTTTAATTCGCGAGTCAGCTGATCAATGGTCAGGCTGTTCGGACTCCCTCGCGCTGGCATTGCAAGGAATCAGTAATATCGATTATAGACAACAGCACGATAAACAGAATTTGAAAAAATGGCTCCGCGTCCTATTCCAAAAATACTTGCAATGGGGATGTGCAAATATTTTTTTTCAACAGCATTAAACAAATCACGTATTATTTTATTTATGGTTTGAATATTTTATTTTAATGAAATTATACTTTTGAATGCGCAAAGACAAAATTAAGCAGCAGATTTGGTAAAAAAGTATTTTTACTAAAATGAAAAAAGTTATTACAATATCTTATGTAACTAAAATTATGTAAGTATTACCAAAATTTTATTTAAAACGGAACTATGATGATTAAATAAATGATCATTAAATTCCTGCAGCCTCCAGCTTAGCATCATTACATCTTGATGGCTGATGTTTTCGTCTTGAGCCACAGAAACCAAAAAAAGTACTCGGTTATTTTTGAGAAACTTCTGTAATAGTTATTTAGTTTTAAGCGAGTTTGTGGTACTAGTTTATAGTCCTACGATGGTAACGAACTTTATAGTTGACGTTTAAATAGCGGAACGTTGAGGCAGTTATGTACTTTACTCCATCTGCCGGTGGTGGTCAGCAGACGACGAATTCGCCAAGGCGCTCGTCTGGAGGCGGTGCCAGTGGAAGCACGTCTCCTATTCGTAAGCAGTTTTCCCAATACATGAGCATATTTCAGCAAGATCAGTCGCAGGGTAGACAGACACCCTCGGACAAAATAAGAAAACATCACCAACATCATTTCCGAAGCAGTTCGTCAAATCCAGCAAACAGGATGGAAAGTGGAGCTGGAATGATGTTGTATGGATCATCCTCTGTAACTGGTGGTGGTGGTGGCTCAGTAACGTCGTTGTCTCCATTTCATACACCATCATCTGCTGGAATTAACAATCTAGTCGCCGTCGGTACAAAAACAAAGAGTCTCAGTTTATTAATAGACAGATCAGGGGGTGGATTAAGTGGAGCAGGACCAGAAATAAACTACAATTACAAAAGAGGTAATTTCAACTTAACATTTTGAATGTTTAATTTGGCATAATTTGAACTCTTTCATGTTTTTGCATTTGCTGAGCGGGTGCAGGCTCACTCGATCCTCGGTTCGCATCGTCAGTGTCTGGGTCTTACAACCGAGAACAGTCTCTCGAAAGAAATCCAAATAAGCCAAGAGAATACTTTACCATGGCAGTCGATGGGACAGGGCTTCTGCCGACAGGGAGTATTCGTTTCCGTTTTCTGGACAGGCAAGATCTTTGGAAAGGGAGCAACAGATGAGAGCCCAATCTTTCGAGGGGTCTGCTTTCTATAGAGAGCAAGAGACTCCATCTCCGGCTTTCTTTCCGAACGAGAATTCTATTCCTTCTCGTGACAGCTACGTCCTCGACCTCCAAGCCCAAGTTGGTTTTTTACTAATTTATATTATTGTTAATTAATTAAAATATCTGCTTAAGTTTTGAGTTAATTTTTTCGAAGAATTTTTTCTGACATGGTGTTCGATCACTCAATTGAGTGAATTCGGTGCTTCTTGGAAAGAGACTTCACAAAGAAAGGTGCTTTGTTCTCGTTGACAGATTGCCGAACTGAACAAGGAGTGCGCAGTCCTTCAGCAAGAACTCGACCTGGCCAAGGAGAAGTTGAACTCCACCATGAACAGCATAAAAAGCTTCTGGAGTCCCGAGCTGAAGAAGGAGAGGTCGATGCGAAAAGAGGAGAACCTCAAGTACTCTGCACTCTGCGAACAGTTGAAGGAAGTCGAGATTGAAAACAGGGTGCTTTTAAAAATTTAGTTTCAAATTAGAAGTTCTACGATTCGCATTTGTTTCTTCATTTAACAAGTCGATTGGTCGATATATAACGTTGATTTAATGACTCTATTGTTGTACTACTCAAGCTATTGAATACTACTAAAACTATAGTGTACTACTCAAACTATCATGTACTACTCAAACTATCATGTACTACTCAAACTATCATGTACTACTCATGGGAATAAAACGAATGGTGCAGAATGAATGATTCTAGTGATTCCAAGCTGACTTGTGCAGCACCAAAGCCAGCAAACTACCGCTGCTCCTACTCCGATCGATAAGATATTTTACCACTGTTTTTGCCAACAGCAAAACCTGACTGCTTTGATGAAACTCGAGCAAGAAAACCGTTCCATGCGGGAGGCCTGCACCAGCTCGTCCAATGCCACCCAGAACATGCAAACTGTTCAACAACAGGCACCTTCTTCCCACCTCTCCTCCTCGACGTTTGCCGCTCATTCGACGGGGACCGGGGTGGGTGATTCCGGGGTCCACCAACCGTCGGCAGAGGCGCTCAAGAAGGAACGAGAGAAGCACCTGAAGGAAACGAAGCTGCTGAGGAAGACGTTGGAAGAGATGGAGTTGAGGATTGAAACCCAGCAGAAAACTCTGGGCACGAGGGATGAAACGATAAAGAAGCTCATGGACATGTTCCAACAAGCAAGAGGTTAAATGCCATCGATATTGTTAATGTCGATCAACTGATCAGTTGGTTGGTTGATTGGCTGGCTGATTGGTTAGTTGATTGATTGATTGATTGATTGACTGACTGATTGATTTACACCTTCGAGCGGAGAGGATGACAGCCTCTTACCCATTTGGAAAAGTAACACAGAGCTTGTCATAATATGTAATGGAATGACTATTTCTACATTTCTAAATTCATGTAATTGATGTTGTCGGCACTGTTAATGTTGTTGTCGGCAATCAGTCGTGTCACTCAGGCAGACATCCCGGGTCCAATCTGATGATTTTATTGGGCCAGTTCAAATATTTCTCGAAATTCACCAAGTCGAACCCCCAATCGCTAGACAAGTGGCTTACCTTTGCACGTCGCTTTAAGGATTTTGATCCGAATATTATTTAATTGAAATTATTTGATAATTTGGTATTTCAGTAGTTTTAATACCTGAATCATTCAAAAAGGCTCTTTTGGGCAATAGATGCATTTATTGAGTTTATCTTCCACTTTAAAAACACTACGAGTGATGAAATGTTCTCATTCTAGCCAAAGGTGCATTTTCCGGTGAATCCTCGACTTCGAACGAGGTGAGCGGATTCAATTCACTCAGAAATAATTGATCAGTTAATTGACAATTAACAGGGATTTGGCAGCATTGTTCGGTACCTAACTCCATCCCTAACCCCACCCTACCCTACCCTTAACCCTAACCCTATCTCTTGACATTGCCTGTGGGTTGGCTTTTGCTTATCACTTCTCTAACCATCTTTTGCAGGACCCCCCCGGCGTCAAGAAGTTAGAGTCGGACCTGAGCAGTGCGAGGGAAGATTTGAAAAAGTTACGAGAAGAGGCGGAAGGTCGGATGCACCAGCTGGAAAAATTGAGGAGTCAGGAGAAGCTGCTCAAAGACAAGGTTGTTGGGAAATGTGACGATTGGTGACTGTGTGAAGGAAATGGCTCGACTTTCAAAATAGCTTTTGTTATTCGATGTTTCGTTAGTGGTGCTTCGTCGATGACTCGTTGAATTCATTATTACCTGCATTGTTATTAACTTTTAAAAATAAGAAGAAATAGAATTCGTTTTCAACTTCTTGCAATTTTTTTTTTGCCACTCGAACCTTGAAACAACGACTTGATTTCCACACCAGTTGGAAGCTCAGAAGCAGGAACTGAGCAGGAAGGATTCGGAGACGAGCAGCCTCCAATCGAGGGTCGACACTCTTCAGAGGCACTGGAACGACCACGAGAAGCACATCACCGTCCTCAGGGAGCAGATCAGCTCCAAGGAGCAGCAGATTAAAATGCTCCACTCTGATGTGAGTCCCTCTGATTATGATTACGATGAGGAAGAAGATGATGACGACGATGGAGGTGGTGGTAGTGACAGTGGTGATGATGATGCTGGTGGTGTAGTACAATACTGGTATGGCACATTAGGAGTTGTTTTCAGAGTTCTCAGTTCTCCCCGGTTCATTTGAGTTGGTGTTGTTTGAGTCGGCGATGGTCGTGTGTCGTCTGGCATCCAAATAGTTGTCAAAATAAAGTTGAGTTCTGTTGCTCGTGAAGTTGAGTTTAATACCCGAACAACTGTTGTCACAAAAGTTATGAAAGCTGCCATTGCTTTGAACGATTGGAGTCATTCGACGCCGGGAAAACCCGACGTCCACAACCATGTCGAGAATGTGAGCAATCGGACCGGTGCCATGAGGAATGATGATGGTGATGATGATGATGGTGGCGACGACGAGGCTAAGAATGGCATGCAAACAAGTTATCGTTGGAAATTCATGTGACCCAAGTATGTTTGTTTGGACTAAGGATGACTTGGAGATGATTAATGAGAAGCAGTTTATATCATCATCATCATCATCATCATCATCATCAGTTCTTGTTTATTTTACTTATCGCTGCTCTTGGCATGACATTTGGAATCGGAACAATTTATCAGTTTATCAGCCAGTAGAAAATGTTTGAAATTCTCACTGGGAAAAATCCTTGTTGCACTAAATTTTCTGAACTTTTCAAGATTTCCTTTATTCTGTTTTTCCCACTTCAAATGAACATGCTAATCTCGAAGGTGGAGATGCTGCAGGATCGACTGAAGGAGAGAGAAGAGGCGATGGAAAAGAAGGTCCGACAAATCACCCACCTCCAGAACGATAAGACCAGACTCGACCTCGAGATGTCCGGCCTCCGCGACTCCCTCGACGATACGAATGCCAAGGTCACGTCTCAGCAGAGGAAGGTCGTATTGCCGTGCCCGCCCGTCATTTAAGAATGCATGCATTTAAGATTGCGTTGTTAATGTGTTAATGCATAGTGCATTGTAACTTATTGCATTAGAGTGTTATTCATTCTTTTAATGTCATGCTCGCATCAATGTGATGATGTCGATGGGTTATTTGGTCGAGTTTATTTTCATCATTCTCGATGCCGATGTCGAGAATAAGTTTTGATTTTGATCGGATATCACTAGGGTTAGGAAGATGATGATGATGACGACGATGATGACTGGCTTAACTTACAGTTGGAAAGCTCTGAAGAGATCATCAAGGAAAAGGAGTTGCAGCTGAATTCTGCAAAGATCCAGTTGAGTTCCCTCCAACTCGATCACACCTCTTCCGACAAAGCACTGGCCAGCCTTCAGGACATGATGGTCGATAAGGATAGACAGATAGAAAAGTGAGAACACTGTGTCGTTACTCGTTAACAGTCCTTCGTCTTCTACGGATGGATCGACGCGAACCGAATTTTATATTTCGAATACCAGTTTTTGTAAATAACTCGCTCTTTTGGCATCCTTAGGCTGAAAGAGCAGAGGGAAAAGATGCAAAAGGAAATGGAGGCAGACGTCAAAGCAACTGCGGATAGGATGGCAGAACTGAGGTCGAAGGTCACCCAGCTACAAGATGAGATTATGGCACTGCAGGTGGGTTGCTCTTTTTTCGTTTGAGAGTTTTTTCAGTAGGATGATTGTACTCAAACTGGTGTTCATCGACTCGTGTTGAATGTCTTCAAGTTATTTGCATGCTCTCTAGGAAAATGAACTGACCTCGAGAGAAGAAATAGGTCGGTTGAAGGCAGAGCTCGGAACGAAGGACGCCCTACTTTCGAAGTTGTCTTTCGAAGAGAACGAACAGCAGGCAGTCATCGAAGACCTTCGATGCAAATTAAAAAAGGCGAGTTCACCTCAAATGTCGACGTTTTGTTCGAACGAGTTTATTCCAAACGGTCGATTATTTTGACAGTCGAGAGAAGAAGTTTTCGAAGTCTCGGAACGGAGCCAGTCCGAGACCGACGGTCGTCTCGGCGCGGCCCGCGAGGAGGTGGAGACGAGTCGCCAAGAAGTCTCGAGGGCCCTGGTGGAACTCGAGAAGATGGCCGCCTCGAAGTCCGAGCTGGAGAACCAGCTGAAGGAGAAGACGACTCGACTGTCCGAATTAGAGTCGCACATGTCGTCGTCGAAGAGAGATCGTGTGTCGTCCGAAGAGGAGAACAGGAGAAGCGACGATGACGTGGCAGTGTTCAAGGTTGGATTTGATTTCATTTATGTAGCGCCACTTGCGTGGCGTCAGAGCCGCTTTTTGTCGACCGTTTACGTGGCGGTGCGAGCCGGGTTTTGAACACGTCGCGACCGTTGGCCATTTCCACTGTACACAGGAACGAAACCCTCTAAGCTAATTTGCTAATTCGCTATTAATTACTCCGTAAATCGTTTCAAACCCTCCTCCTCCAAAAACTCCTTGCAGTCGATACTCAGTGAGAAGGACAACAGAATAGAAGAACTTGAAAGTGCACTGAAGGAGAGCATCAAGATCACCGCTCAAAGGGAGGTCGTCATGGCCGAGCAACAGATGAAACTGGAGCACACGGAGAGACTGGTCGGTCGATTTTGCTTGTCGTGGATTTCGGAGGTCGCCTTCCGAGTGATTACAAGCTCCGATAATAATAACAATACAATTACGCCTAACGATACCCTAATTGTGTCTAATGATACTCCAATAACAATACAATGACACTCCAATAATATCCAATAACATTCCAATTGTATCCAACGACACTCTGATAGATACTCCGGGGCCTGTAAATTTTGTTGCTAATTGGTGTTTGCGAATGTGTGACATCCCCTAATTTAATTTCATCGCAATCAATATATTATATTATTATTATTTATTAATTAATAAATGTCATGGTCTTGTTATAGTATCAATCGCTCGTTTAGATGGAGAGCATGCAAGAAGAGTTGGAGCACACGAAGAAATCTCTGGACGAGAGCAGGGAGCAGTTGTTCCGGTCGAGTCAGCAAGTCAAGGAGAAGGACGACATCCTCAAGGAGCACTTCGACGACTCGAAAAAGCAGCTCTCGGAAGTTTACGAAATGAAGTGAGTCGACTCTTTTGAGACTTTGCTTCGAGGAGTGTGTGGCTTGTGAGTTGGCTCGGAGGGTTTCGATTTAGGTCAGAGGGTTTCAATTTAGGTCAGAGGGTTTCAATTTAGGTCGGAGGGTTTCAATTTAGGTCGGAGGATTTTGATTTAGGTCGGAGGGTTTTGATTTAGGTCGGAGGGTTTCAATTTAGGTCGGAGGGTTTCAATTTAGGTCGGAGGGTTTCAATTTAGGTCGGAGGGTTTCAATTTAGGTCGGAGGGTTTTGATTTAGGTCGGAGGGTTTTGATTTAGGTTGGAGGGTTTTGATTTAGGTCGGAGGGTTTTGATTTAGGTTGGAGGGTTTCAATTTAGGTCGGAGGGTTTCAATTTAGGTCAGAGGATTGCATTCTTGCGCCAGTAACTGCAGTCGTAACATGTCATGTTCGCAAGCCAGCTTGTGTCTTGTAATGATGCCATAAGCCTGCCACCTTGGAACAGAATGCCATATAAATGGTTGACCGGTGCTTTGTGAATGAACTATGAAAACCTTTTCCCCTACTTTCAATTTTTTGGAATGTGGATGGATGGATGAATGGGTGGGTGGGTGGATGAATGGATTTGTATATGGATGAATGGGTGGATGAATGAATGGATTTGTATATGGATTAATGAGTGGGTTCGTACTGACAATTCTGACAATTCTTAAATTATGCTTCCAGGCAGGAGGCCATCCTGCAGCCATCAGCGAGAAAGACGCCCACATCGCTCTTCTTGAGATGGCGCCGAACAAGAAGACGGAAAACATCCTGGAGGTTGACAAGTTGTCGAAGGAAAAACTGAAGCTGCAGCAAGTACTAAGAGAACTGGTGAGTGATTAATTATCATTCGAGTGATGATGCCAATGATGATTATGTTGTTATTGTTGATGATGATGATGACGATGATGATAATGATGTTGTTGACGATGACGACGATGATGGCGGTGCACGGAGATGCTGGATAGAAGATGTACTTTGTAATTATGACTCAAATGGACAGGCGAATTATTGTATTTAACAATTAAATCAACAAAAAGACTTAAACGTTGATGTTTTTCGACTCAGACGCAGAGTAGGATGAAGTTGCTGCAGTCGAGAGGGCACATGAGGTCGTCGTCTGCTTCCAGCCTGCTCCACTATGCCACCCATCGAGATGCTGTGAGTTCGCCGGCCGAAAAGCAGCCGATCGTCGTCTTCCGTAAAACTAGGCGACTCGGTTGGGCCTTTCGTGTCGTCGTTGAATTTACATTCAGTTAAAACCATTTGAAAGGTCATGCAAAAGGTGGAATTTGGCACCTACTTTGTTTATCACAATGAGCTGTTGGCCGTGAGTTTTGTTTTTAACGAGGAGGAAGAAATCTTGAAATAATTTCAAATCGATTAACCCATTTCGAGAAATGGTTTCAAATCAATTAACCCACTTCGAGAAATGGTTTCAAATCAATTAACCCATTTCGAGATCCATCTTTTGTCAACTTGTCGTTGATTCTTGTCGATCGGGCAGTTAGATCAAATTATTCGCTTTTCGTAAATCATGCAAATGACTCGTACCGAATGCAAGTCACGATCCTGCTTCTGATTGGATTGCAACGACGATCACGAATTAATTATGAAGTAATAATTTTCATTTTCAGACTCACTTGTTTTAGTTTTAAATCATTTTCCTACTTTCCATAACATTCAGTCGATCTGCTTGGTCTCAAAAGAAACGCTTTTGAAACGACTTTCGATTTTAACGCTCGCTTTTCGACCGACGACCGCCCGGTCGGGGCGCTCGGGCTTTTCGGCTTTCGTCGGGTTTTTCTTTTTATCGACGTTCGGTTTTTTTTATAATGTGGATAAATTGTATGATGTCGATTATCATCGCTTTTCGTCGATGATCACACGACTTTGAGGTGAGAAAGGGGTGGTGGTCTAGTTCATAATTATGAGTTGGAAGTGATGGTAGAACTGGCGGTAGGCCTGTTCTCGAGAATGTTTTGTTCGCTTTGACTAGTCGATCCTCAAGGAATATCATCTCTTGTCTTTACGATGCCTTATTAACTCAAGTACCTGTTTCATTTTTCAGGACGACGACGGGCCCCCTTGATGGCTTCGGAGACTGCCGAAGGACCCGACCTTCGTCTCGACCGGAACGTCTCGGCCGAACCTTCGAAGATGCAAGTTCTCAATATCTTTCGGTCCTCCGCTCGGATGCAAGCTCGATGTTTTCGTTGCGTTCGAGGTTTTCCATCTCCGATCCCCCCTCGCTTAGCCAATTAGCTGACCCTTGGCCGGTGTCGACGGTCACGACCACGATTTTGACACTCTCGTTCCGTCTCCGTTCTCGTTCTCGTTCCGAGTCTACAGTCGGCCTCAAATGTGTTCAAGTTGCCAACTTTGCGAGTTCATCACGAGAGACTTTTTTATCGAACGGTCGACGATGGCGAGCCCTGGAGGTCGAGGTCGTCGATCGGTGCTTCTTGTCAAAGATCTGTCGGCTTCTTCTTCTTGTATTCTCTCGATTCCTCCTCTATGGTTTCGTTGTAGATGTTGTTGTCTAGTAGTTGTTGTGTAGTTGTTGTCAGATTTGAGTGAGTGAGGTCAGCAATAGTTGTTGTAGTTGTTGAATGGAAACATGTTGTTTTTATTATTATTATTATTATTATTATTATTGTTATTATTATTATTATTATTAATATTATTATTGTTGTTGTTGTTGTTGTTGTTATTAATTGAGTTAAATCATTGGTTATTATAACGAAATAGTGTGTAACTGTCGCTTCCTTGTTGTCTGCATTCTGCAACTGTTTACATGTTTCCTCTGTTACTCGTCAAGACTCGTCTCTCGAGGATTTATCCATGCCTCGCTAAGTATTCCTTTGCATACTGCTAATGATTGCTATGATGATGATGGTGATGATGATGATGGTGATGGTGGTGGTGATGATGATGATGGTGCATCAGTGACTTTGTGACATTGAATAGCATGTAAATGAAATTCATTTATTGGTCGGGACATCAAGCGTCAAATACTCGCTCGACGACTTTGCCATCCGACGGCCAGCGACTCGAGTCGACTCTCTCCTCCGTCGACCGACGAACGCCACGTTTGCCCGCCACGGTCTTCCAAAACGAGGGGAAGTTTTCCTGCACGCGTTGACACAAGTCTTTATGTTTTAATAAGCACTTTAGTCAACATTGTGCCAGTGCCTTTGCAGTAAAACAAGGTTGTAATACTCGATAGTAATAATAGCGACTTGTTCCTGTCGTCGCCGTCGTCGTTGCCGCTGATAACTTTTGGTCGTCGGACGCCCCCTATCGATCCGGTTCGTTGGTTGTGGTGAGTTCGTATTGAATGAGTTGTAAGCGAAATGAGTTTGTTTATATTTTCTGTTGTCGTTGACCTGTTGACCTGTTGACCTTTTTATCTTTTTACCTGTTGAGTTGAAGATGTTTGCCCATTTAATGTTCAAGTCATAATTTATTTTACGTTTTTTTCTTGTGTAATAATAGTTATTATTATTATTATTATTATTATTATTATTGTTATTATTATTATTATCATTATTAATATTATCATCATTATTATCATTATTGTTGTTATTATTATTAATAATATTATTATTATTATTGTTATTATCATTATTAATATTATCATCATTATTGTTGTTATTATTATTATTATTATTATTATTATTAATATTATTATTATTAGTATTATAAAATATGCATTCAATTCGACGTCCGTAGAGTTTGTAATTTTATTTTGAATTGAAATTTCATAGCATTGCCGAGTAGATTGTTTAGAGAGGGACAATGTCGTCCGATCGATTGATGTCATTCATTCATTCACTCATTCATTCATTCATTCGTTCATTCATTCATTCGTTCATTCATTCGTTCGTTCGTTCGTTCATTCATACGTTCATTCATTAGCTCGTTCTTTCAATCAATCAATCAATCAATCATTCTGACGTGTTCTGCTTCGCTGGTCATGAGTTGGTTCTACTCAGATTTTATACTCGCATGTCGTCTTCGGGAGGGAGGCTCTCTTCTTCTCTCGACTCACAATTGTTCACTTTTATACATCGATCCTTCGTTTTTACTTTCAAAGATAAACGATCACAAATATCGCTGTTTTTCGTTCTTTTTTTTTCTGTTTAATTGTAAATGTGATCGTTAATTTAATTGTAAAAGTAATCGTTAATTTAATTGTAAATGTAATTGTAAATGTAATCGTTAATTTAATTGTAAATGTAATCGTAAATTTAATTGTAAATGTAATCGTAAATTTAATTGCAAATGTAATCGTAAATGTAATTGTAAATGTAATCGTTAATTTAATTGTAAATGTGATCGTAAATGTAATTGTAAATGTAATCGTTAATTTAATTGTAAATGTGATCGTTAATTTAATTGTAAATGTAATCGTAAATTTAATTGTAAATGTAATCGTAAATGTAATCGTTAATTTAATTGTAAATGTGATCGTTAATTTAATTGTAAATGTAATCGTAAATTTAATTGTAAATGTGATCGTTAATTTAATTGTAAATGTAATCGTAAATTTGGTTCCTCAAAGTCGAGCAGAAAACTGAAAAGCAAAAAAAAAAAATAAATGAAGGTTCGTGCTTGAAGAGGAGAAGATGAGTGCAAAGAGAGAGATAGAGTGAGAGAAAGAGAGATATATAATGATAAAGAGAGAGAGAGAGAGAGACTCCTTGATGTCAGTAAAAGTCGGTAGAAAAATAATTTCCAGAAAAATATCTCGGCATTTGAAACTGGCTGACAGCAGCAGCAGCAGCGGACAATCTCCATCTAATCTGCTAAGTAAGGAAGCCGACGTTCTTCGCGCGTGACGCTGTGCAAGTGCGCGCGTACGAGTACGGCGCTCTATTGGGCGGGTCACGTGACTAGGTCTAGACTAAAAATAGGTCTTCAATTTCATCGCTAATTCCCTCTTCGATTGGCGAGTGAAGGACAGAAGATGGAGGTGACGACGGCGGTGACGACGACGACGACGAGAGCGGGCGACGGTAGCGTTGTTGTTGTTGTTGTTGGAGGATGTGGTGTTGTTGTCTGTGCTGCTCCTGTTTTTGTCTCAAGAGGAGTCGCAATCTCTCGAGTTTCAGCTGTTGTTGTTGCTGCTGCTGTGGGTTTGTATTCGTTGATTGGTTTGCTGCTGCTGTTGTTGCTGCTGTTGCTGTTGTTGTTGTTGTTGTTGTTGTTGTCGCTGATGCTGTTGCAGGGCGTTGTCCTTTGAAGTTTGCCTCGACAGTGCTTGGTGTTGCTGAGCAGCTAGGCCTCTGCTGCTCCTAGAATATTGCAGACTCTCGTACTGAATCGGGCGATTCTTCCTGTGTTCCCTCATTGAGTAAGTCCTCGAGAAGTTTTCCCAGCTCGGAGAACCACGAGGAAGTCTGTTGTCGTTGACGATGTTCAACGAGTGACGTCTGCTCAGCTGGATTCTGTCGCTGTCTGTCGCTTGGTGCGACGATCGCGCGTTGAAAGACCGTAGTTGGTCATCGCTTCCAAGATTCTTCTGAGGTTCGGCTGCTGTCGCCTGGATGAACTGGGAAAGTTGGTGCTGCCTCCGCCAGATGGAGCAGTTGTCGTGGTGGGAACCTTTCTGCTGCTCGGGGTGGTATTGCTTCTCAGAAATGAGTCTTACGATTCCCAGGCCGCTGTCCGTGCTTCCAGAACTGCTGGCATAACCGTTGCGACTGCTCGAGCTTCCGCTGCGACTGACGTTGCGAGTGTCGTTGCGAGTCGCGGCTTCCACGTTGACGCCATGCGTCGTCGCCTTCGAGATCGTCGTTGTCGTAGCTGTCGTCGATATGTCGTCGTCGCACGTTGTCGTGCGAGATGATTTCAGGGAAGCGTTTCCAGAAGGTGGTGCCGTCGACGATGACGACGACGTCGCTAAGAACGGGGACGACGACGTCATAAGTACGTTGCAGATTGATGACGTGGAACATGACGTCGGCTGAGGGTAGATTAGAAGCGATGATGACGACGTGGAGATCCTGGTGATGACGTCGGACGTGAGAGTGACGTCGGCGTCCTCGTCTTGGAACGAGGCAGGCTTTGATAGGTCGCTGATGAGCTTCGTCAGTCTGTCGAAGGTGTCGCTAAGGAACTGGTTGAGAACTGGAGGCTTGCTGTGGATGTCTTGCTGTGGATTCAGTTGCTGAGAGCTGCCAAACTGTCCCTTTTGATCGCCAAGTTGCTGGGAGAGGAGTTTCAGCTGTTGTTGTTGTTGTTGTTGTTGTTGTTGTTGTTGTTGTTGTTGATGATGATGATGAGGAGGAGGAGGAGGAGGAGGAGGAGGAGGAGGATGGATGGATGGATGGTAGATAGATGGATGGATGNATGAGGATGAGGAGGATGAGGGGGAGGAGGAGGAGGAGGAGGATGTTGTTGTTGTTGTTGAGGCGGTGCTGCAGCGAATGAGTGTTGTTGCTGTTGCTGTTCGTGTTGTTGCTTAGATGTCTGCGAGTTCGATTCCTGGCTCGCTCCGGCGATCCATTCTTCCAGATGTTTCTTCTCGTTCCGCATTCTGCCCGCTTCCAATGGGGAACAATATTTCTCCTGCTCCGGGGCAGGACTTAAGGTTTTATCGACGTCTTGGTCGACGTCTTTATGCTCGTCGTCGTCGTCGACGATGTCGTCGATGTCGTCGTGGTTGTTGTTCGTCGTAGAGTTAGTTTCTTCGGATTGTTTCATTCTCTCGTCCCCTTCGCGATCTCTCTTTCCGACGACTTCATCGACTACCACGTACGACACGTCGTTGCCGCTGCTGCTGATGCGAACGGTCACCACTTCATCATCGTCGTCGCCATCGTTCGCTCCATCATCATCGGTGACCAATTTTACAGGTCCATTACCATCATCATCGTCATCATCATCATCATCATCATCACCATCATCATCATCATCATTATTATCATCATAACCTGCCACCTTGACACTTTCTTCGTGGTCTACTCTTTCGCGATATTTGATTTCTTCATCGAGCATCTCAGCATGGACAAGTTCATCATCGGAACCACCTACGCCATCATTACTATCACCGTCATAACCACCATCATCATCGTCGTCGTCGTCGCCGTCATCATCATCATCATTATTGTTGTTGTTGTTGTTTTTATTGTCAACCGAAGACCCTCCACTTTCAGCGAATGTCTGTTGGGCGATATAACAACAGTCCACTTTTAAGGCTTTCCCGATCTCCAGGTTTTCCAGGAGTGGACAAACTACGCTTTCAGATTCCACCTCGATGACCTTCCTCTTGACCTCACCAGCATCATCATCATCATCAACACCACCAACATCATCATCACAACCAGCCGCAGCCTTTTGAATTGTTTTGAGGTTATCGCTACTGAGTTTGAAAGATGTCGTGTCAGGCCCTCGGTTTTTTGGGTCGACCCCCGCTGAAGAATCAGTAGCCTCGTGCTTATCAACGTCTCCGCCACCTTGCATAGGGCGGTTGCTATGGCTACTGCCAGCGTCAACTCCGTCATCATCATCACCATCACCACCACCAACAACATCATCATCATCACAACCACCAACGACAACATCATTATTATCATCACCACCACCACCAACAACAACATCATCATCACCAACAACGACACTATCATCATTATCATCACCACCAACAACAACAACATTATCATCATCACCAACAACTACATTATCATTATCATCATCAGCAACAGCAACATCCTCCGGCGAGAAACTCGGATTCTCGTCACGTGTCTTCTCTTCCAGCGTGACGTCACTGCCACCACGATCAGACACTTGATCAGAAGCAAACTTTTCCGAATTTCCATCCGCAATGCTCTTTCCACCTCCGTCAGGGGTTTTCGGAACACTGCTCTCGGTGGAGTCCTTGTCGGCAGCCGACTTGGTCGCCGACGCGGTCGAAGAAGCGACGGCCATGGCGGTCGTAGCCGCCTTCGTGGTCGCGTCGGTTGTAGCGGCAGATTTCAGCTGCATGGTTCCTTGGGCTATGAGCATCGCTAGACCGGCTGCAAGTTTATTTACAGTAAATGACAATTTAATCAAGGAATAATTTTAATTCAGATGATGATGATGATGATGACGGCGATGATGACGACAATGATAACGATGACGACGACGATGATGATGAGGACGACGTTGATGATTATTATTTTCGAAATTTTTCGTTATTATTAATGAATTATTGCAAATTTATATTTAAAATTTAAAAAGTATTCTTTGCTAAAAAAATTATTAATAACGTCCATGTCAATATTAATAAATTATCATTGATCTTATTATTTATAAATTTATTATTTATAAATTTGTTGTCTTTAAAATTATTTTTTTGCTAGTATCAATTATGCTTGGAGAAAATCAATGCCACTCATTAGGACTCTCCTGTAAAGTGGCGCCAGCAAAAATTAGTCTCACATTAATGATGACTAGGGATGTCCCGGCTTACCGGCAGTGGTGACAACACCAGTTGAGACCAAGGTCCCCAACGGAAATTTCGGACCCCTAGGCACAGCCGGCCGCGGCCACATAAGCATGTTATGACAATTTGGCAATGGAAAAGCAAAAAAGGGTCATGTTTGTAATATTTTAATATTTTTAAACCCGGCCGCGCCCCAAAAAATTGCCGGAGCCCTGGGCACTTGCCCCCTGCCCTCGCCCCTTCGACGACCATGGTTGGGACACTCACTTGGATTGCTGACGTCGAGAGAATTGAGACCCGAGGAGTTCAAGTGCTTGGAAAAGAGCGGTTTTCCGCCCGTTTTGGAGGTGCTTTGTCTGGAATTCTTGTGGGGTTGGAAGAGAACGATGTACACCTTGGGCACGAAGAGGCAGGCCAAGTTGACGGTGGCACTGACGTTGACACACATGCAGAGTCCCGATATTTGGATCTGCCGAGGTTCGAACGAGGGAGAGTATGACAAGAAGTCATTGAAACATTGAAATATTGAATCACTTAATAATATTATAATAACAATAATATTATAATATTATAGTATTATATCAAAAAATATTTTACAAATTTATTTATAATTTATTTTGAATACAATCCGTCAAAAAATAAAGGCCTAAAAATAAAATTCATAAGCCCTCTCCATCCCAAGTCTGCCAACGACCCACTGACGGACCGCCCTCACCCTGAAATCTCCTCTCAGACTGCCGAAGTAGATGGGCACGTAGGAGGCCCACACGACACAGGTGGAGTACATGGCGAATGCTATGTACTTGGCCTCGTTGAAGTTTTCGGGGATCTTCCTCGTCTTGAAAGCGTAGATGGTGCACAGTCCGACCAGGATCATGTTGTAGAACAAGGACACGGCAATGGACGTCCCGCTGCTTCTACACCGAAACCAGACCGTGCCCCTGTCAGGGTAGTAGATGGCAGGCCTCGGGGAGTCGACCAAAACCCAGGCCAGAGAGGCAACGAGTTGCACGAGGACCAGGCAGAAGCAGATGGCCAGTTGGGACCGAGGGCTCGTATAGCTGGGGCGTTTGACTACGGCTTTCAGCCCACGGTTGAATATTCTTGAAATGCGGTTCGTTTTGGTAAAGAGTCCTGCATAACACAGAGCCAGAGAGGTTCCCAGTCCGAGTCTGAACATGCAGCAGACGACAACGTTTGGCTTTGAGACCATGACGAAAGTCATGGCGTAGCAGAAGACCATTCCGGCCATGATGACGTAGCACAGCTCTCTTCCCGAAGCCATAATGATTGGAGTTGAGTTATAGCGTATGAATACGACCAGAACGAAGAGCACCTGTAACAGAAAAATAACCTCAACTGATATTGATGCGCCTCTTGGGCTCGGTCTCGAGACCCTCTTGTTTTTGGACGAGCAAGAAGTTTCTTCATTTCAAGCAACTTACACAAAAAAAGAAAAAAGTTGGGCCACTCACAGACAAGATGCCAAAAGATGCAAATACGGCAGGCACTATGGCCCACGGACTTTCTATACTCAAGTATTCCAGCGGGAGGTCCAGACAGCGGTTCTTGGAGCCGTCAGGGACGGTGCCGTTGGGGCAAGGGATGCACTCCTCTCCGACTTTGATCTCGTAGGGACCGCACTGGATGCACAGCCAGCAGCAACTGTCCTGACCCTCGGTCTTCTGTATCCTTCCCTCACCGCACGGTTCACTGCAGACCGACTTGGGGAGGGTTATACTTTTGCGCTTCCATCTCAGGTGAGCTGTGTTCAATTCCAGCCTGGAGCAACAACGAGTGGTTATTCCAGGTCGGATAATAATTTATGTTAATTTGATGACGAGGTCGATGACGTGTTTACATGCTGACTGAATTAATTATGTTAATTTGTTAACTTGTTATCGGTCCAGGAGCCGATGGGAACGTAGTCAAACTTTCCAGTGTTCACCTCCTGGAACTGGTAAATCGTGTAACTTCTCTTGGCATCACCATTCTCGTCGAACTGAATCAACTTTCCAGTTGTGCCTGAGTTGGATTCAAAACACGTCACCCAGGATTGTTATCAAGTTATGCTTCTATTCAGTTAATAGAAAAGTACGTCATCCAGGTAACAGCTATTAACTGACGAATAGTCAGTCCAACAGATAGACGTAGAAATATCGATAGAGTTTACCGAAATGTATTTTTAAAAAAAATACAAACCAATGAAAGTCGTGTTCCTGATGTACCCAAGCAAGGTTTTCCCGTCTGGGGGGTTGACAGCCCTGCAGAAAGGTTTGTCCTTGCAAGTGTCCTTGACCATATTGTGAAGGGCATGGCTCATGGCGTAGACGGCATCGACCACGAAGGGAACAACCCCCTCTTGTTCGTATTTGGGGCGTGTGACCTCTTCATGACCTGAATTGAATAATTTTTTTTATATTAATGCGTTGAATGTTTTGAAATGTTGCCCGGCCGACCCTGTTGACCTCGAGGTACGAGGTGTGGACTGTTGTCTGTTGTTTGGAGTGGACATCATGGACATCAGAATGAATTATACTTGGACGCTCGAACGACAGATGGAATAAATTGAATCCATTTGATTAATGAATAACTGAATATCCATTGAAATAAAGTAGAAAATGATAATAAATAAATAAATTAATAAATACAAATTAATAAATAAATAAATAAATACAAATTAATTAAATAAATAAATAAATAAATACAAATTAATTAATAAATAAATAAATAAAAATTAATAAATAAATAAATAAAAATTAATAAATAAATAAATACAAATTAATAAATAAATAAATACAAATTAATAAATAAATAAATACAAATTAATTAATAATTAAAATACAAATTAATAAATAAATAAATACAAATTAATTAATAATTAAAATACAAATTAATAAATAAATAAATATCCATTTAGATGTTTAATAGAATAAATGGTGAGAATATAAACTTTCTAATTACGCCTCATTAATAAATACGGCTTAATTAAATGTTTGCATGGATGAATTTATTGACAGACTCGTCACGCTACGTTCTTCCGTCCTCCAATCGTCCATTCAACCGACTCTCTTTCATTCTCTCCATCAATTCATTCAATCTATCCAATCCATCCATCCATCCATCCATCCATCCATCCATCCATTCATCCATCTATTCATATTCATTATTCAATCTAAATTTAACCATCAATCAATCCATC
>MPNW01000581.1:48999-69630 GCA_011800805.1 Hirudo medicinalis
GCTGGTGATGATGATGATGATTATGACGATGATGATGATTATGACGATGATGATGATGACGACGACGATGATGATGATGATGATGATGATGATGATGATGATGATGATGATGATGATGATGATGATGGTGATGGTGGTGCTGATGATGATGATGATGATGACGATAATTCTGGCGGTAAACAGAAGAAGGCAGGAATCGAAACCTTACTTGGCTTCCTCATTCGGATGATATCCTCCTCATTAAAAATTCACAACATCTCTTCGCCGTCATCGTCATCATCACCACCACCACCATCATCATCATCATCACCATCATCATCATCACCACCATCATCATCATCACAACTTCACGTGGAGCGGCAATCGGTATCATCAAAGTTGATCATCATGGTGTTCATTCTCCTCACGTTCAGATTATTCAAACGTCCAAACGTCCGTAGCCTCCTCCGCATCTGTTCATCCGTCCGATCCATCAGCTTCGGACATTCATCCATCCACCAATTATCCATCTATCCGTCAGTCCATCCATCTCGTCATCTGTCCGTCCGTCCATCGATCCCTCCATCCACTTGTCCATCCATCTCGTCATCTGTCCGTCCGTCCATCGATCCCTCCATCCACTTGTCCATCCATCTCGTCATCTGTCCGTCCGTCCATCGATCCCTTCATCCACTTATCCATCCATCCATTCATCCACCCATCCATCTTCATCCTCTTATTCTCCCCTCATATTCTCTTCATGTCTACCCACTCACTCAAGCTCATCAATTGAGAGATTTAAAACTGGGTCGTTTTTTAAACCCGAAACGTCTCAGCCTCACGGGCCTCGGTAATCCACTCAGGGAATTGCAAAAAATTTTTGCTCGCCTCGGTTGAACCAAATTGAAGATCAGAAACTTTTCGAGTAGCGCTTCATGTAATATTTTTTTTGTCTGAGATATAAATGCAAAAAAAGAAGGAAATAGGTCAGCTCGGGGCTCATTTGGGGAGGACCATGGACGTATCCCCTTGTGGCGAACCTCCCTGCCCGTTGCTAATCGTTGTCGTCGTTGTAAAGAAGTGCCCAATTGAAAGCGTAGTGGGTAACCCTGTTGGTATTGAGGGCAGTTCCCCAGCAGAAACCCCTTCCTAGGCACAGCGGCCACAGGCCCCTATGCCATGTCAATTTGGTAATGGAGAAGCAATTTGGAAAAGGTCATGACTGTAATATTTTAATATCTAAAAACCGCGGGTGCGGGCTCTCGGCGGCTCTGATTGTAGGCGGTAGCTTTTGGGGGTTATACATTTTTGATAAATAGCCCAGGTAACTTAGAAAGGGTGATTCGAGCACCAATTGGGGCCCGTAAACTCACCCTTCACCACTTGTCTTTCGGGAAGGACGGTCACAGTGCCCTCCGCTGCCCTCTCCTGCCTAATCACAGGGACAGTTTTGGCGCCCCAGCTATCGCTGGCCAGCCAATAGAATCTCTCCGTTAGCGCAAGCAAGGAAGCGGCGCCAACCAGGCGTCGACAGTTGTCCTCATTGACGAACATGACGACGACCTTCGCCTTGGACGTGTTGTTGAGGTCAGAGACGATCCTACGGAAGGTGTCTTCTTTGACCTCTCTGGGAATCTTCAAGGATTTACTGATGCACACGCCTGGAGGTGGACGAATGAATGGATGGATGGATGGATGGATGGATGGATGGATGGATGGATGAGTGAGAGAGTGAGTGAGTGAGCGAGCGAGCGAGCGAGCGAACGAACGAACGAACGAATGGGTGGATAGAAAGGTGACTGATGGATGGATGAATGGATGAGTGAACGGGTGGATTTGAGGATAAATGGAAAGACAGGTAATGAGAAGATGGATCGACGGACGAGCGCTTCAATGGAAAGACAGTCGAAACTGATGGAAGAAGAAGAAAAGAAAGACAGAATAGATTGATGGCTGAGTGAAGGAGAGACGAGCATTCAAGCTCGTCGCAATCCCATCACCACGCACCTGTATTTACTCACCTGATTTCTGGGCAAGTTCCTCGAGGCCGAGATGCCCTTCTCTCCGTAGTTGCCTTCGTCTGCCAGGGTGGAGACATAGTTCCAGTTGAACTTCTTCACCACATCGACCAGGGCTTGTGCCTGGAAGGTGTCTGGTGGAACCACCCGGGAAAAGTAACTGAACCTGGTGGTGGTGATGGTGATGATGATAACAACGTTGACGACGATGATACGATGACGACGATGACGATGACGATGACGACGACGATGACGATGACGATGACGACGACGATGACGATGACGATGACGATGATGATGATGATGATAAGACAATAACATCAATATTTTGTGAGGAGAATAGGTTTATATGACCCTAAAGATGTTGGAGGCGGTAATCGAGGGTGACTTACGATGGACCAAGTAATTCAGCAGATTATATGAATTACATAAACTAATTGATTCAATCGGTGAGTTGATTGATTCAAACAGTGAATTGATTCAGTCAATCAGTGAATTGATTGAAATGATTGAAATACCAAGCACTAGTGCGTCACTATGGAAGGCGAGAAATACAACAGAAAAGCAACAACAACACCATCATCAACAACAACAACAACAACAACAACAACAACATCAACAACAACAACAACAACAATCAACAACAACAACAACAACAACAACATCATCAACAACAACAACAACAACAACATACAACAACAACAACAACAACAACAACAGTAATAATAATAAATAATAATAAAAACAATAATATTAATGAATAAAGACATAACATGAACATGGGTGAAATGTCAGGTTGTGGTACTAAACAAGGAATAAAAGCCAGAGACAAAGAATTGAAAAAAGACTGACTGAAAAACATTGGAAAATCGATTTAAGGATAAGCAGGAGATAAGGAATCAAAGCCGTGCCGGGCAACCGTGGATGTTCGAGCAAATAAAGCAGATAATCTTCATTCTATTACGCATCTCCTTGGATGAGAAACATTTCTATAGTGCTTTACTAAAGGTTGTCACAATTTTAACATTTTATCAACAATTTAAACCAAAAATATACTTGAAAGTTATTTCATCAATGATATGTTCATACATGTCACTCAATTCATTATGGACTCTTAGAGATAATCTATTTGTATAAAGAGTAATCAATCTACACAAAAATGTCATCTTCTCCATCTCCATCCTCTTTAACAATATCACCATCATCACAAACGTTACCTTCATTTAACACAATACCATAATTAGAAATGGATGATCTTATATTTAGGAAGGAGATCTACTAGCAATCACTGTTTCTTCCTAGTATTCCTTGGTTTTAACATAAAAGCTCTTTGAACTTGTATAAAATAAAAATAAAACAAGATAACCTTAGCATTTGTAAGGCTGTATCATTTCAATCAGATATGTTGTAATTGAAAAAGTTGACAGATGATCATCACATATATGCACATAATCATAATGGATCATCAGCCCAAAGATCTGCCATCATCGAGGAGATAGACAATAAAGGTAATTAGTGCATTCAACCAGCCGTTTGATAGTTTGATATTCAAAGCACGTGGGTGGCCACTTGAAAGCTAGGTCTGATAGAGGCAACATCACCAATGATGGATGACTCATTACCAAAACAAAGTTATTCTGGGCACACTACCAGTTATCAATTACATTCTCATTGCTATACCAACGTTGGTAAACCAATGCACTGGTGTAATGCCAAACATGAAAGACTCAGGGATTTTATGCAACAAATCTTTCGAAGACCACGAAACAAAAACGCATCACCGGCATAAATACAACATAATACAAACATATAACATAGACTCAGTAGTCAGTGTCAATAAGCTATTAAACATATAGAATGATTGAAAGTATCATGTGATAATATCGCTTCGACAGCAATCGTGTGACGTGATAATGGCGCCAATAATTAGAACGACGTCTGCAAGTACGGCATTGATGCAAAATCAGAAAGATATTAAGATATTGAGGATGCAAACCTTCATTGAGTGCAGTGGACTTGAAGGGCTCGATGGAGCTCAGTTCCTGGTTGATGTCACATTTTGATGCCTCTGCATCCCAACTGCTCAACTCTGCATGCATGACAAATGTTACGTTATGTAATGTTATCACGTTAAATGAAGAATGAGAAGAATTAGTCAATTAAGCTGCAACGAATTTTTAAAAATATATTCACGCAAAAAGTAATAGTTCTCAATTTGAATAATTATCCTGAGCAGCATTTAGCAGTGCAAATTAAATAACTTTAAAATAGAACAAAATCAATAAAAATTTAAAATTATTCAATTGGCCTGTTAAGCAGTAAATGGTGATAGGGTCAATTAAAGTGCTTGGTTATAAATTTCACTTTATAATATTCAAAGCAGCCGGTCAATGTTGCCCATAAGATTAACAAATCACAGAAGAGTGAGAGGAAGTGTCAGTTAAACAATTGGTGACTCAGTATGGGGTTATCCATTCAAGGAATTAGATTTAAGTTGAAATGACCTGTATCATTAGTGCATCACCAAAATAATCATTGTCGTCGTCATAAACACAAGTTGATATCATAATAACAATTACAATCACGGCCGACGGTTCTCGGCATCATCTCACTTCCTCTACAGCAACGTGGACACCATGGGTTACATGGGACAGAAACGAGTGATTAAGAAGAATTAGTGAAATAAAGAAAAATAAAGAAGGAATGTGAATGAGTGGGTGCATGAGTGTTGCAATAAAAGAGTGTATTTGTAGGAAGTGAATAAAGGACCTTATCTTGTTTTACTTTCTTCCCAATGCTCATGAGCCGAACCGAGTATCGTGAGAATGAACAAGAGATGCAGCCATAAAATCAGCAAGTCCATCTTGATCATTATCACCACCACCACCACAATCATCATATCGGTATCCTTTACGTTATCTGTTATCTTAATGCAGCGGAGAAAAAGATTTGAAACCAGACCACCTCTTCAAATTCTACATGATGATGCAAAGTAATTATCTACTGGATTCACAATCTAAACGAGATACGGAAGTCAGGAAGTGGACACCCGCATTCTTTCATTTATCACGTTTCACACTCGCTCCTTCGTTCCCTGGGCTCATTTGTGTTTATTCACACTCACTCACTCACTCACTCACTCACTCACTCATAAGCAAATGAGACATCAAGACCATGAAACACCTGAGACAAAAGAAACAAACGAGGAAGTTGGTCTCATCGGCAGAACTATTGTAAAAGTGCATTAAAAGTAATTAGAAAAATATTCGATATAAAGAGGAGAAATGAAGAATAAATAAACAACATATAAGTAGGCAAATATGAATTAATAAAAAGCAATAATGTCGATGGGTGTACACCAAATAAAGCTGAGTAAGATGAAATGATACAGAGAATAAGGTTAATAGGAGAGCGTGTCCTAGCAACGTGGTGCAGATGGGCGTCGTCTTCACTCTGTGTTTTATAAATAGGACGTCCTTGACATGAGTCACAACCTGACAAAATTCATCAAAGGATGACTGTTTCTGTCTTCAGGGTTGTTATTGTTAGCATCATTATAGCATTACTAATGATGTTATTATTGATATTATTACTGATGTTATCAATGCTTAGCATCACAATCATCGCTGACGATGATGTTGATGATGATGACGATACTAAGCTGCAGCAGATGGTTGCTTCGCAAACATAATAAAATCTGAATCACAACATTATCTACATAATAATTTGGCAATGTGTAAATTATTCCAAGCCACTTTCATCCATCCATTCATTCATTCAGTGCAGGCCTCAATTTCACTCAATGACTTCTCAGTTTATAGGAAACAACTTGCATGAATTGTTTGATTGCTTCTATTCTTGGATAATCATCAGCATTGCTGTTCAGATACCAGCACAAAGACTGCCATCACAACTTCATTCACTCTCAAAGAAAGGCTGCTGCCTCCTGATCACTCCCGGTGTCAATTTCATTGACCTTCACCTTAACAATGTAAACCAAACAAAGATTCGTATTTCACGTTTACATATCACATCATTTGACTTGTTGTGGTGACGCTAGGATGAAATAAATAAGATCAATGATCTCTCACGTGGATAGACGGAGGGGAGGGGAGGATTGTCGGTCCCGCAAAACCACCCCCCCACACACGCGAGTTTACCTTCTCTCAGAAGATGTCCATTATGTTGAAATTAAAATTATGAGCCAGTTGATGTGGATGACTGTCACAAACTCCAGTCCTCTTAAATAAACTTAGCATAGAATTTAAATTATGTCATCCGGCTGCTAATGATATAATCGACTCTAATCAATTCTGAGCGAACAACGATAAACCATAATTAGCCAATTAGAGGCCATTAAAACTTATTTGTGTATGTATGGGTTAATTACAATTATCAATGTTTTTGTTGAGTCAAAGACCATCACTTTCTTATGCTGTTTAATGAAACATTCTTCATCAGATCACTCAATAATGCTAAGAACAATAAGAGTAATTCCCATACATTATAATTAACCTACAAAACAATCTATAATTTAAGTTTTATTTCTGGTCAGAGCATTTAGGTAAAGGTCAATGATCATTGTAATTTGCTATTTGTAAATAAAATCCTAAAAAGCAAATAAATTACATAAAATCCCTTAAGTTTAATGATGCCAATCTTTCAGGGCATTATTCTCCTAGAGAAAACCATGTGTAGTGTAAATATTAACAATAACACAAAATACTATAATATATTATGCACTTAATTCTCAAACATTTTTTACAAATTGATAAAATTCCCTAAACTATCCAAACTTAATAACATTTTTGTGAAAGTTGTATATGTTTCAAACATTACAGGCCAACTGATGCAAAGTTACTTTCCCAAATAGTCAAGAATTCAAGATGCTGATCAGGCATAAAAATAGTCACGAACGAACACTTAATGAGAGTTTAAACAAGTAGCTTGTTT
Organism: Hirudo medicinalis; assembly: GCA_011800805.1. Taxonomy (NCBI): domain Eukaryota; kingdom Metazoa; phylum Annelida; class Clitellata; order Hirudinida; family Hirudinidae; genus Hirudo; species Hirudo medicinalis. The sequence continues at coordinate 55,950 of MPNW01000581.1, forward strand.
AAAATATTTATAAAAAAAACAAAAAACTAATAACTAAATCAATAAGAAATGCAACAATTCATCAATGTTGACTTGAAAAGGGCGACAATACTTGCCGGTGACAATCCTTTCCAGAATCAGATCCTTCTGCTCAACATTAAAAGGTTCTCCAACTACCAGCAAAAGATTGCTTGCCAATTCTCCTGGAGAATTTCCAATGCCTCCAAAATTTGAATCAACATCCTCTGCGCCAACTTTCACCTCGGAATCGCAACTAGCCATCTTCCCCGCCTGAAAGACTGACTAAAACATCAATGCAAAAATCAGCGACCTCCACTTGTACCAAAGACATTGAGGTTATCATTTTCCAGAAAATGTGGTTAATTAAAACAATTGAATTTACACATTTATATAAATATCTAATATACATTACATCTCAAAAAAATATTTTGATTGACAACTTTCTGGATAGAACGTAAAACACAAAACATGCAATAAGCAAATAATGACCTAGAAAACCAAACAATTTCAATTAAATGCAACATACAAGGTATATTAAAGCTATTCAATAAATTAGAAACTGATTAAACCTATTGATCCACACAAAACAAATTGTATTGAAACTGACGTGGCTCAGCATTTTCAATTGAATGAGCTGTACTAAAGTACTTTGCCTAATTTTTAATCCAGAAAAGATAAGATTAAAGTAGAGAAAAATTAAAGTTTTAACGAATGTAACCCTCGAATGAAACGTTTGTTTCTGATTTTATGTTTATGATTTCTCATAGTGTTTGTTGTCTGTGTTCAACAAAAATCCATTCCAATTCCTTCTTAAACCATCGCTAACTCATTTGGAGAACCAAGGCTTCCTAACCACATGAAATACAAAAAAAGGATACACATGAAGACATTTGAAGGCCGTAAAAGGATATTTTATTACCAGAAATGTAAATTACTCGAATGTATTACTTCCGGTTTGAATCTGGAAAATCTTACAGAGTATCATTTCTGCCGACAAGGATTTCCATGCTCTAAAAAATACATTGCTTTATTTATTTAAATTGAATTACTTTGAAACAATAACTTGATATAAACACTGGTGGCTGGGCAAGTTAGCAAGAGTGTATCAGCTTCGATGAGACTGCGAAAATTCACTTTCCGCAGATAGGTACAGGTTATCGATGTTCCAAAGTCGGCAAACGAACAGAAGGGAATGCAGACTTTGCGAACTGCCGTTGCACTTCGATCGTTCCTATCGTTTCAGTAATTTTTTGCTACATACCATCAAGCGGGTGCATCCGCTCTGGTTGAGCAGATAAAATCGATAACCACTAGGGGTCGTCCATTAATTATGTCAACGAATTTAAGGTAATGTTTGACCTCCCCTTGTCATCAACTGTCTAAAGACTTCTAAAGACCGCCGAAAAAATTATTTAAAAAAACTGGCACCCTATGCACTAAAATGTTCTACAATCTTTAATTGTTAATTTGTATCTTGTAACACTTTGAATTTGTGACTATTTAATTTTGAATATAAATAAAGTAATTGTTAAAAAATGAATATTATTGTTATTTTTTAAATGTCAGCTTCTATAACCTTTCCATGGGATAGTCAAATGTTCCTCTGTTCTAATAATAGGGTTCCCATCATAGTACCAAATCCATAATTTCCATCATTTTGTTGAACAAACCGACCTCACCTTCGTTTAACCATTCAGCATATAAAACAACAGAATTTGATTTGTGTGCAATAGTTGTCATCCAGTGGCGTACCTAGTATTTTAAAATCGGTCGAAGTGGGGGAACTTTTTTATATGTACATAAATACTACAATAGTAAAGTGTAGTACTGCAAGCACTCTTTAATAGAATGTGCTCTCAATATGGAAGGGAAGGGTCCCATCCCACTCGTCAGACTCCATCTTCATCGTCCAAGACCCGCAGTGTGCACTAAGGACTAAGGAGACAGATTATTTCATACATTTGAGCGCGGACCTCAAATGATCTCTCGCGGCATGTTAAGTCGTCTGAGATAGTTGCATCATCTAAAACCAATCTTAAAACTTATACGTTCAACCAACGCCTACGTTAACACATGGCGATGTGTTTTATTAGACCCAGTTCACTCGTGTGTTCAGATTGATTGACTGAGATAACTATTATGTCTTTTATATCTTGCCGTGGATAATTTGGTACTTAAAATATGTGCCGAAATAAATAAATAAATAAATAAAAGAATACTCATTTGTTTAAACATCGTGAACAAACAAAACGACGTCCCATCACGCCATCCAATTATTGTCACCCACCCCCCGAGAACGTAAGGAGTTTGGGCCGAAACGTTCGGTGACGGGGGCACTCCTCTGACGATTCCCTGTCGGTACGCTCCGTGGTTAGGAGTTTCTTAGTACGGCTATGCCGTTAGAAAATCACAAAATAACCTTTTCCACCTAAGTCCTATTGTCCCTGACTTATGGAGTTCGGCTCTCGTAACCCACCTCATTTCTTTGCAAGACATCTGTCACCAAACTTATCAAGGGAAATTAAATAGGGGCATCATCTGTGTAATTAATCAGAAATAAAAAAAAACAACCGATTTTCAAAACGAATCAACACCAATTCAACATATATTAACGAGTCTTGAATCTTACCAATAAATATCGTATCAATCGTATAACCATAAAATCCTACTTATCTATACTTATCAAATAGTTTTCTTATATGCATTTTTGCACCTTCCAAGTCAAATGATTTTTTAATAAGAGGCTTCGATTCATCAGCTTCATTTTCACCAGACATTTGTCCCCCAAAACCATTAATTCGTGAGGATTTAAGGTTCCCATCATCAAAAATCTTATTTTTTATGCCCTCCATTAAAAGTTTGTCTTTAACTTTTTGTAAAATTTTAATTGTTTTTTCCGACTTGTGAGGATGTGAGCTATAATTTTCATAACCAGCATGGCCTTCATTAATCAATGAGAACTTGCGACTGCGAGCTGCAGGAAGATTGTTTTGAATGTCAGCATTGTTAGTACGTACTGATTCGGAAAGCGAGCCACCTTTGATGCGAATGTCTGAATGAATTCTTTCCCTTATTTCTGTTTGTTCTCCATTATGCACATCATATTCGAGGTTTGAATGAAGACCTGTTGTCCCATCAGCTGTATTTTGTACAGATTTATTAACTTTCCTAATGCTAGACACTTCACTTTTGTTTGTCACATGTGTAATCATTACTTCATTATGACTTTGAACTGCTTGATTTGATGAAACAAAACTGTTATCCTTGTGAGAAGAATAAAAATGTGGCAGCATACTGAATCTACTTCTATGCTTCGGTTCAAGTGCTATTGCGCAATTGTTATTTCTTGAAGCGAAATCATTTCTTTTAGGAAACAAAGAGTTATTACCCTGACAACTTCCACCATCATCAGGAAGGATGTTACTATTACTCTGATTATAGCATTTATTTGGAAAGTGCTTTTGCTCAGCTAAATTTTCTTTTCTAGCATTACCAGAACTTCTGATTCCAGAGTTGTCTAACCGGTTCATATTGTTTGAATCATGATAAGGCTCAATAAAATTATCTGAAATAAGCTTTTTTGCACTTTTTGCTGATCTTTTTGTGTCTTCAATTCGACTTTCCTCATAAATGTTGTCTTGTGATGTAGAACTTGACTTGGAATTAAATGACTTGTGTTCATGACCCGAAATCAATCGTTGTGACCGATCTGAGACTTCATCATTCAAAAAACTTAAATCAAGCTTCGGAATGAGAATGTTTCCATAGATGATAGATGCCGATTCGCACCAAGAAGATGAGTTAGGATATGAATAGTCTTTCGTTTCAAATTTCTGGTTATCTAATAATCCCATGACCAACTCTGAAGATGGAACTTTGTAATCAGATAATGAGGTCCAGCCAGAGTATTTTGATAACTGTTTCTCTTTCAGCATTTCTCTGCCTACTTTTCCTGATACCCTTTCCTGATTACCATTGACTTTGCAATCTAATTTAATTTCACTGGTACTTTCTGCCTTCATGCCAAAACTCAGAGCCTGCATGCCAGGATGGTCAATACTAATAATGCAGTCATCATTTAAATTCTCAGCAGCTGTAACTGCGTTATTGTTTCTACATGTGTTTAGGTTGCAGTCAGCTAAATTATTTTTCATTATTTTTATTTTCTTAAGGCTTGATCTAGGAGTAACTGCGACAATTGGTATTGGATTGATGGCACAAACACAGGTATTTTCACAATTGTTACAATTTGGTGTTGATGAATTCATATCGTCACAACATCTTCGCCTTAAAGCTTCAAGGCTATTGTTTTTGAAAGTATCACTAATTTTCTCATAACTTTTATTGTCTGGAATATTAATATCATCAAAAACTTCTGCAAACCTTTCATCTAAATTTTTTAACATGGACAATTTATTGCTTAACTGGTCTTCAGTTTGAACCCTTCTAAAGTCATCTTTAATAACATCACAAAAACTGTCAGCAATTGATCCTGACTTGTCCAATGTCAAAGGTTTTTCAATTGAAGCATGTGCGACCTGGTCAGGATTTATCACCGTTAGAGCATTCTGACATGTCATGCAGCAGCAATAACGGGGTGCGTAACACAAGTCAATTTCAACATTGTCGGGAAAGTTCTCGCTACTTGAATCTGAATCGTGATGGTCAACTGATACCCTTGAAGAACCAGACACAGTCTTGCGATTTTGAGGGGCAGAGTATGCGTTCCGTGATGCACAATGACAAAAGGATCGGTAGCTCTGGGTGCAAGGGCAACCATAGCTTTGCATAGTCGAGTAATTTGGAAATATGGGATAGCTTTGATAAATTTGCGTTCTTTGAACTTTTGGTTTATCACATCCATGACCCGAGGATTTCTGACACCAAGAATGATATTTATGCAGGCATCCTTCTATGTAATCTCTGGATGGCCCAAAAACTTTCCTCTGTATTGACTTCGATTTGCTTTTTAATTGGTTACGCTTTTTGAAAATGTCCAGATCAGGACCAGGTTCCAAATCAGAGCACCTTGTTTCACTGAGGCATTTTTTAGACCAAAGAAGATTTACTTCTCTGTATGGTTCAAACTGAGCATCTTTATTGGTTGGTCTTGAGTGATGCGATTTATGCAAACATTTTTTACTGGTTTTTAATTTCTTACAAGTCATATTTAAAGAATTATTTAAAAAACATTTTTGACTACTCTCTTTTCTAATGCCATTTTCTCTATTCAGCTTTTTATCACTTTGCATGAGATAGCTTTTATTTATAGTGCTTGGTTGTTTGGTTTCACATGCAACTTTTGATAAACCATTAACTTTGCCTGAAGTCTTTTTATCTTCATTGGAGGTTCTAACTTTTTTATGACCATTCAGTGATCCTTGAGACAATCTCTCTTGAAAACTCCTTCCCATTTGTACTTTGTCTTTATCAACAACAACCCCATCATCAGTTTTTATTTCATCTGAACCATCATTTACTTTTCCTAAGCTTTTTTGTTTCTCATTAGTTTCAAGTTCACTTTTTTCATCATCAGACAAAACGAACTTTGTTATTGTCAAACTGGGTTGAACAATAGCTTCCCTGCTGTGCTTCTGGAGTGTACAAGATTTATGATGTTTGTTTGATGATTTTGTAAGTTTCTTAAGTGATGAACTTTTATGAAGCTTTCTTTCTGAGGTAGGCCTCTGAAGTCCGATTGTTGACTTTAATTTCCTCGATGATTTTCTGCCACTTCTAAGAGGGGATCTATTTCTCATTAAATCGACCGCATCACCATCACTTATACTCGGATGGCAAATTGTTCTCCTAGAAAATTCAAAATTAAGACTTTTTGGAGTTTTAAATATATTTCTGTTCAAATTAGCACCATCCCCTTTTGGATTACAATGTTTTAGACAGTGCTTCTCTAATGGGTGCACAGAGGAGTCTGAGTTTTTCATATTATCAAGCACCATTTGGAAACTTGTTTTAGTTTTGCTGTTAGGAATTCCAAAACTGCTTGGTTCCATTTTGTCTTCATCTAAAGCTTTATCTAAGTGATCACATTTAATTGTAGTTGTATGTGAATGACTTCGTCTATGGTCGGAGACGTTGCCCTTTTTGGATGAAAGCTTTACTGAACTCATTTGAAAATTTTGTAGACAGGCATCAGATCCATCTGTAATTTGGTTATTTCTCTGGAAATTGCGACTGGAATTGAAGCTTGGAATCCTATGATATCCTTCATTCATTTGGTTGACCACAGCATAGCTATTATCTCTTAAAAGTGAATTTCCAACCCTGGCAGACTGTGTCTCTTTTGCTGCAGAATTAATGACATCATTATATTGAATTAGTTTTAAATTATATACAGAATAGATTTAATGCAATAAACTAGAGGAAAAAATTTAAATGAATTAGCAGCCAAGAGACATATCGTTCAATAAAATATTTAAATAAGCTTAGAATGCAAGCTCCAATTGTTGGTAGACATTCTAAATCTGATAAACATGAAGCATCATTGTTCACATCTTTCTTTGCCTTTATTTCTAACATAATCAATATGTAAGTTTGCCAAAAACTTGGTGCAAACCAAATCTTTTTTTAAAATTGAATGCTTTTGTCCAGTAAGCTCAAAGCTATGTGCTTCAAAAGCATTGAAATAATAATTGTCTCACTTGTACGAAGCTTTGCCAACCTGTCGACATAAGTTATGTAAATAAAGTTATATAAATAAAGTCAAATTCATGCAACTATTTACACCAGATCATTGTATTAGATCAGATCCACTACTGAGTAGAGAGAATTATTATTATAGCTAATGGGACCAAGTCAGAAAACCAAATTTTGACTAATTGAACATAACTTCATCTGATAAACAGCTTTTTAGAATTATTTTTAAGTACAACAAGCAAGAAAAGTTAAAAATACATAATGTCTAAAACATGACATTTATAGTAAAATATTTTTATCACATTTCTGACAATGTGATATTAGACATCTCTAGTACATTAAGTTATTGTAGTATTGTGAGAGTTAAATAAAAAAAATAGATAAAGTCCAAGAGCAAGAATAAGAGATCCTAGGTAAAATGCAGCCACAGGCAGTTCAATATAGATAAAAATTTATGCAAAATTCTCGTACTTCAAACAATGGAATTTATTCAAATTTTGACATTAAGTCACTTTGCCATACACAAAACAATTTGTAAAATTTGGACTTCCGAGAATAATTAAAACTTGTAAATTACATAAAAATGTGTTTTTGGGCCATCCAAAATAGATAGTAAGGAGCTTGCATATGAGCTGTAAAATTAAATTTATATGGTGCAAACGAACTCCAGAGTAGGTTTCTGTGATATTGAAACATGATACATTTAAGAAATTTTCTTTTATAGTTTAGTAATGGGTAGAAGTAAAGAAGTAAAGGGGAAGATTGAAACCTTCAGGAAAGCTAATTATTCAATAATCTCTTGACTCTTGCTAAAAGGAAATATGGTGCTTATTATGTATTTCAGCAAGACAATGCTCCGATCCATACTTCCAAACTGACAAGAACCTTTTCAAAGAGAGAAACCTAAACGTTTTGAGTTGGCCAACTCGTTCTCCTGACCTCAATCCAATTGAAAATGCTTGGTGCAAGACTAGTCTACAAAGATGGAAGCAATTTAATTCTAAATTAGAGTTGAAAGATGCCACCAGGACATCCTAGAATAAGCTAGAAACAGACTTTATAAAAGACATTAGTTTTATTGATAGACAAAAGATGTTTTGAAATAATAGAGAAAAATGAAACTATAACTTCATATTAAATAACTTTTTGTGTTAAAAATAATTTTTTTTTATTATTGAATTTTGTCGTTTCTTTCTATCTTTTTATGGCACCCAAAAACACATTTTCGGGAATTTTTATTAAGTTTGAAAGTAATATTTCACCAAATTCACATCATAACTTTTGAAGCACTATTTACATAACATACTAAAATGTGAGTAATTTTAATAACATTTGAGATATCGTCAAAAAATGGGTACTTTCTATCTATTTTGGACTGGGTTTACACGCAATCCGCATTATTCGCGGTTATTACGAAATATAAAAACATTGATGCTTGGATCAAATCAGATTAGTCGTTTCATAACACTTTTATTACGAATCTTTTCCACCATGAAAAGTTCAGATAATCGACTCTCTGTTGAATAAATTTACTTAACGTGATTAAATTGAGCAGAAGTTGATATATAAAATTGCTGTCGTAACTCGCAAATAATCGATTATACCAAGACACTAACGGACAATTACGCCACTTTATTCTCTAAGAAATGATTTGGACCTAGTGTCCATAAGATCACAAATGCCAATATAAAGTTATATGATGTCATATAATTCTGCATATATATTACCCACAACAATTGCATAAAAATCGTTTTCTAAAGCAAGCTAATTACCAACTCACAGTCTGTAAATTAAGAATGACAGGATGGCAAGAAAAGGCACAAAACTCACGAGAGCTGAAGAGACGACCCAAACATCTTTTTCATCTAAGATTTAAGCTATCGTAAATTATTGACTTTTGAATGTTAATTTTCCTTTACAATATTTATATAGCGCCACAAATACAACCGTCAATTAACCGCTTAAACCGTTTATATAGCGTCGTTTCCCAAGGTTTTTTTGTGCAAGCTGGGTTGCGAACGCGACTGACTGTTTTTGTCTCTTCTTGTAGTAATGCAATACTCATAATTGCCATATTTACCTATGCATAAGACGCACTCTGATTTTGGGAACAACAACCGCTAAAAAGCAAGATGTAACTTAAAAAAAATCTACAACTTCTGCGTAAGACATATCCAGTTTTTAGACCCTAAATTTTTCGAAAAAGTGCTTCTTATACATGGGGAAATACGGTAACTCGAGCGCCTAAAACAGCAGATTAACTAGAAGCTATCACGATGCAGTGCAAATTTAGTTTAAATTAACATTCGTTATTGTTCATTAAACATCGCATGCACTTAGTCCCGGATTTAGGCATGGTCGAGATGTGCCACTGCACAGAGGTCTCCACCAAACAAAGAAAACGATTTCGACTTGCATTTCAGAGTGATTAATATAGATGTGTCACAGTCACAAATGTCGCTTGCACAATCTGGCAGTACTGCGCTTTATACATAGCATTGTGATACCTTTGACCTAGCCTACAACTAAAGTCGTCTGCTGTATGAACGTAGTGTTAAAGTAGTGAAACTTTCCGTGCTTTCTTGGTAAACTCTGTAACCAGGTCCTCAGAGTTGATCTCACGCAGAATGTCGGACTCTACACTCAATCAGAGCCAGGTGATTACTGCATCTGTATGCGAAACTTTGTGAGTATCATCTTTGAGAACGAACGCTTCGCATAACATTTGCTGACCATCAGCACCAGATACTTGCGGAGTGCTAGCTCTACATTCAGAAATGATCCCTAAACTCGACGGAACCGGAAAAGTGGCATGTGGGCCTCCACCACCACACTGACCGAGGCCTTACTTGGTAAATCTGGCGCTGCATACAGTGCCCCAATGGAACAAAAAAACAAACTCTCCAAAATAAAAATGCAGTGGATACTCAAGAATCCGCGGATCGTGTCCGGATCTTGAGACTACTCAGATCTGGAAAACGATTCTCAAGAGCACGACTTGATAGACTCCATTCCGACCGGCCTTCGCGATAAGGTCATTGTACGACCAATTGCTTTCTAGAGACAAATTGCGAATGTGGAGGCTGATGGAAGACACTAGGTGGGGGTTATGCGGCTGAACTTAGATACTCCAACAATTGCTCGAATGCCCTTGGTCGGTGAACATGGCGTCAAAGTCCTTCGAGAGTTATGCCAAGAGGCGGTTTCCAGCAAAACCGCGCAAAATACTAAATTCAGAGATTTAAAAAATTTATGCGCGAGTACCTAAATCAATTATTTTGCGCCGCGGTTATGACACTATTATAGCTCACATTGAATGCACTTCCATTTAACTTCTAGGAAACAAAACTATAAAAATAAATTAAACCATTAAATCATACATAATTGCGTAGAGCTTTCAATGATGAAAAATTAATAAGATTAATTAATTTAAACAAAATGAAATAATCTTCCTCTAACAAGAGCAAGGTTTCAGATTACAAGTTTCTTTTATCTGGCCGCAAAGTGCCCCAAAAGACGTGATGCAGCTTTTAGTTGAGAAGCCCTCGTCACATGTTTTGCTGCATGCTGACCATTCACTCCAAATATTTCCAATGTTAGCTGGTAATAATAATAAATGGTGCAATTTCTATTCTTATTTATAATACATCTCTAAAAAGATATCAAAACTCAAGTAGAATTGTAAAACTGAACAGCATTTCCCACCTATTTATCGAAAGCAAAGCAAAAGCAATGCCGGTATGCTAATCGATTAAAATTTAATCGCATAAATGTTATTGAAGATGTTTCCGAAATTTTAATGCCAATTTATTGCTAATGTCTCGCGAAAATGACAATATACTCACAATTGAAAAGAGCGAATATTTCAAAATTTGATAAAATCATGATTAATGAATGAAAAATGCCATAACCATCATCATGTTTTAGTAAGCCTTTCCTCGGATTTTTACACACTTAATGGACAGAGCGTAAGGATTTGAAACAAATAATTTTAAGTTTTACATACCTCGCAAACGCTTCGAACCACTGGTTAGAACATAATTCAGGCCTAAACCAACATACTTGATAATATATGCATCGCGAGCCACCATCCCGAACCGCTTAAAATGTCTTCTAGTCTCATGGCGTTTGTTTACTTTATAGCGCAATTCAACATATTTATAAATAATGCTCGAAATTATAAATTTGTATCATTTATTTATTTTCTTAACTAAATAAATCTATAAATAGTAGATGACATATGCTAGAGGATAAGAGATTTGAATTTTTAAATTACTTCGCTCAGCCCCGGATATAGGCATGGTCGGGGTTGAACAGGGGCCTCCACCAGCCAAATATTGAAAAAATTGACTTGACTTTCAGAGTGATTAATAAATTTATTGCAGTCGCAAATGTCGCATGTACCATTGACTTAGCCTGCAACTAAGTAAATCCTTCCTCTGTATTGAACGTATGGTGAAGTTGTGAAACTTTCTGTGCTTTCATCTTCGCAAATTCGGTTACCATGATCTCAGAGGATGTCGGACTCTATACTCATCAGAACTATGTGAGACAATGCACGTCGATGTGCGAGGTCTGTTCTTTATGAGTTTCATCCTTGAGAACGAAAGCATGTTATACCTGAACTCGTTTCTGTATTTATGGGTCTCTTGTTCTGCCTCTGAGTAACTCTACGGCAATTGGACGAGACCTACCACACTTTACAGGGGCCTCCACCTGGGTAATTCCAGAACGCGTATTTCCAAACCCTCTCAACCAAGAATTTATTAATGTTCATTCTGACAGGGATCTTCAGAGGATTGATCCCTTCGATGAACATTTAGGTCGCGAATCCTTACGCTCTCACGGGCTGGGTCGCATCCGGTAATCAGAAGGATGTCAGCTTGTTCTTCCTTCCTATCAACACAATCTCGAAACATACCCTCAAAAATCAACAGACTGTCCACTCGATACAAACTACCACGACAAAAAAAAATTTTACGGAAAAAAGCTACTGCAGCGCTTCCTACATGCCGTTAACGTTACAGTTGTCCAGTTGTCTTTTCTTTCACTCCCTTCTGATGTCCCCGTTGTGGTGAAGTGAGCTGGGACCATCTTTATGACTGAGTCTATGTTTCTCCTTGACTTTGAAGTTTTGCTTCCGGTCTTTCCTCGTCCAAATCCAATGAGACGCTGACTCTGCGGCCTCAGGCAGTTCTTTGACGAAGTGTTATGTCTGTTTGTTGGAAAGGCCTATTGCTCTGAGAAAGGCGTATGTAGACCTGCCTATCAGTCCTCTATCACCGACTTCGAACAGATGGGCACCATACTCTCTTGCCTCGAGATCCAAGTACCGGTAGCATTCAAAGCATTGCTAAGATCCATCCTATCTTCCTGTGGGACCGTCAATTCAACCAGGATGAAGGAGTCGCTGTTGATGCCAACACTAAGTCTGGCCGCTTGCCGCTCTCTTGTGGCAGTGCCTTTCTCCTTGCAGGTCTGCTGTGACTTCCCAATATTTGGCTTTGAAAAGCAAGTCCCTTCTTTGGTTCTCGTTCTTTTCCTTGCGTTGTTGTGATGGGCCCTCCCTTAAGAATTATATTCTTCTTGCTGGCGAAGTTTCAAGGGCATTTGTCTGGGAGCATGCGCAAGGGCATACGTGCATGACGAGAGCACGTGCCGGAGTGACTGGGATCATCTGCAAAGTTTGCAGCTGGCGTCTTGGACTACTCCCTACTTCTGCAAATTGGTCCGAGAAGGGAATACGTCATAAGCCGATACGATCATGAATGCCAAGCGGAGGGGAGACATTCGCCAAATGTCTTTACATGTGACGGATCTTTGGAGGAGCTCATCCCATGTTGCCCATTGGCCTTGCTGGCTTTGTTGCACTGCCAGAGCGATTCTTTCCGTTTCCATCTGTCTCCTTGTCTCCTGAATTATCATGGCTGCTTTGGCCGGTGCGCTTGTTTGGACAATCTCTCAAAGTGGTTTTATCCGACTCCATGACCTGAATGGGCCCTATTATTTCCTCAAAAGCTAAAATTGCCTCTGACTTCTCGATCTCTTCTTGCGCTCCTTATTGAATATCTTAAATTTCCTTCCAGAACGAAATTGCAGCATAACTTCGCGGACTCTGTTGTCTTTGGAGTTGTTTAGCGATCATTGTGTTCTGATTTTGCTGATCTTGTATTCTTCAACAATGGACCTGAGCGGCAGTCTCAATCGTGAGCTCCTACTGTAGAGAGCGATCAACAATATTGATGAAAGCCAACCACTTCCTTGATTGATTCCTTGCATTGATTTTCCTCTCCATTTCTTCCACCGACGGCAATCCCATTTCGTATATGGTGAGTGGCCAGAGCAGCCTCGGCAAGAGAACGAATTGTAAAAGCTAAACTTTGAATCTGCCCTGAAAAGGCGTTCTGACAATCGTATTCAGTCCATCCGACATTTTGCTAACCGTGGCAGCCTATTGATTTTTTTTCACGGAGCAACTCGTCAAAAACTCTCCTAAGGCTTTTTATCGGTTCTTCTGAGACAGTCGGGATGTGCTGTCCTCTGAAGCAATTCAACTACTACTCTAGGAACATGGTGAGCCTCTATCGTTTTCCACAGGAGTTGGTGAGGCACCGATCCATAGGCATTGGCTAGATCGAGCCAAACGACACGTGAGCTGAATTGGTTTCTTTTTGCATTTTGAATCACATAATTAATCTAACAGATCTCATCTCATGGCTGAGCAAAGAAAGGGTTTGGAAACACATTCCGAGCGCGTGCCGATTTCCTTTTAGCACACCTATCAGTGACATGACCTTTATTAATTCTATTTTATGTGATTATTTAATTGAGCGGAATGATATGTGTGAGTGATGGGTCGGAATGTTCGTCTGCGCGATTCCTCTCGTTGATATGATAGTGTATGTCTCCCCCAACCTCCATAAACGTTGCAGGCACCCTCCTTCCTTCTTCTACTACTCTTAAACTCCTCGGTGTTACTTTTGATTCTCATCTCAGCTTTAAAGAACATTCTGCCTCCATCATCAAA
>MPNW01000581.1:71020-82884 GCA_011800805.1 Hirudo medicinalis
TCATTGTCATTGTCATTGTCATTGTCATTGTCATTGTCATTGTCATTGTCATTGTCATTGTCATTGTCATTGTCATTGTCATTGTCATTGTCATTGTCATTGTCATTATCATTATCATTATCATTATCATTATCATTATCATTATCATTATTATTATTATTATTATTGTAGCGAGTGGCGTGTGTTGCGAGTTAATTATTGAGTGTGATCGCCGTGTTGTGCTTTTTCATTTCTTATTAGTAAACAGTGGTTCTTTTCGTACTCGTACTTATAATGTGCTTTTATTTCGATAATTTCAATAGTCCAAATCATCTTAGTTATGCAACGGACTTTAATCAAATAAATAAATAAATAAATTCGATAATTTCAAGATCTTGTAGTTGTCTTCGATCTATCTCGTTTAGTCTAAGATAAGGCTGACAACATCATTAATTAATCTTGTGAAATTTCAGTCATTTTACTTTAATTTTCATTCTCACACAATTTAATATCTATTTATATGATACTAATTTATCGGTTTAAGAATTTCTAAATGATTTTATGTTATTTTAAAAGTATTAAATACTATTAAAATTATATTAAAAGTATTAAAAATTTTATAGTTTTTAAAACTAGTAATAAACTATTTTTGAAGTCTTTGGAAATGCAGATAAGATAGCTCGATAGCTGTTCTCGATAACTTGTATTCAGTGTATTTCTTAGAAGGCATTAAACTTAGGGAAAATGAGCGAAGATGAAAATGCTAGTGATTCATCCTCTGACGATGACGAACTGCTCGAAACAAGCGTTGATGATAAACATGTGTTGTTGTACTGCGATAGCGAAGGATGTTCAGGAGAATTAATTGAAGCTAAGCCATTGGACGTTGAGGAATATGAATGTCCAGTTTGCTACACCAGCTTACGAAGAGTAGAAATGTTGGTGCCTTGTGGTCATATCTTTTGTTCTACATGTATTTCCAGTTGGCAGAATAAGTTAGTATTATTAGCATTCTTATGTGCAGATTTTTGTCAATAATTTAAGAATTACGATTCATTGTGATTACATTGCTTTTTAATGTTTCAGTGGGAAAGGCTGTCCGATGTGCAGGCGTGTCTTCTCCAATATATATCACTTGAGTAGACCAGTTGAGAGCTTCTTAGAAATTAGGAATGTTAGTCTCAAGGAACATTTTTTTTGTTCCCTCAGTGGTAACAGACATGCACAAAATTACGTTATGGCCACTACAAAGGAGTGGATTGATCTTGTGAAGTTCATGTTCGAAACACAATCGGGTGATAACAAATACACTGGCATCAAAGGATTAGAAACATTAAAGTTGGACACAATCAAACATCGTGTTACACAAACAAAAACTTGTTTAGTGTATAAAAAAAGAGAAACTGGGAATGGCAGAAAAAAACCGAACTTAATATTGTGCAATTACTTGCCAAACCTCTCTATTAGACTGAAGATCATGGCTAGAAGTGCAGATAAAAGCATCAACCCAGACAACGAATATGCTGATCAGTTTGTAAGGGATTTAAATGAACAACTGCGAACGTGCTGGAGGGTGGTGTCACAACTTTTCCATTCAGAGCATCGCAAAACTGACACTCAATTTTTATTCGTACGAGAGTTTGAAAAAGTCACCTGCGCCCTGCTTTTGGTCGGATATCAAGAAAAAGACACCCTAACACACGTTCGACTTAAGGAATTCGGTAATTTGAAACGTCGCAACTTCGATTTTGTTCATGAAAATAAGATTAGGAAATTATTTCCGGATTTAAATTTGAGTAATTTGGCAATGGCACATGGTTACAAAGAAAACGCTTGTTGCGACAGACTAAGAAATTAAGAACATTTAGAATGGGAAGGAATAAGATTTTTCCCAATTTTTTTTTGCATTTAATAAATACTCTTGACGAATTAGTTATGAATTGGACTATAGTAACAAACGACTTAAATCTTATTAAATCGGCATTTATTGGATATTGGCACTCTCGGTAGCCGCTCCTTAATATCACTCATGGCTAAAAAAACAAGCAAACAACATGAAAACCTCGATTATTTTAAGCGACTCCCTTAGCGCCCTAGAGGCACTAAAGGATTGCAATCACTCTGTCAGATATTAATAAAACTCTTACCATAATTTCAGAAATACAAGAAAGCGGCAGAAAGGTTACACTCGTCTGGGTCTCTGGCAAAGAAAGCTGATGCATTAGCAAAGCTGCCACTACCAGGGAACAGAGACCAGGATTACCCCAAGAGATCTCATTTCTTCACATCAATTGCAGAAGTCTATCTAACAAATTACAAGATATTATTGTTCTGAAAAAGCATATACAGGTCAAAGTAATTGCTGTGACTGAAACATGGTTGGATGACGACTCAAATTTAAAAAATCAAAGAAACCGGAGTCACTCCGTTACTATTCCGATAAATTTTGTGAATATGAAACAAAAAAAAAACTTGAAACTTGATAAAATATCTCTTAAATGGGAACAATAGCCACCCATCCGCCACTACCTTCTACAATAGTGATGGTCGACCTATGACCTCGTCCTCCGAAATTGCAGGCTCGTTTAATGCTTATTTCTCAAGTATTGGTTACGAACTTGCCAATAAAATCACTCTAAGCCACAGAAATTATCGTGAATATTTAAAAGCCACCATCCCACTTGGATCGTGATCAATATTCTTATCAAATGTCAGCTCGGACGAAATCATACAATTAGCGAGACAATTGAAACAGTCCCATAGTCCTGGTCTCGATCAAATTGATCCAAGCCTCGCAAAGATTTCAATACCTGTGATTGCCCATCTCCTGGCCTCGTCAATAAATTCATAATAATTCATTTAAATACGGAATTTTTCCAGACCCTCTAACAATTGCCAAAGTGGTTCATTTACTGATTCCAAAGAAACAATCATGAATTGCAGACCGATTTCAATACTACCGTATTTCTCAAAATTCTTCGAAAAAGCCATGATCCACCGAACCATCTCATTCCTAGATAAATTTTCCGTCATCCGGGAAAATCAGTTTGGCTTCCGGCAGAACCACTCCACCTATATGCCTATTTCAATTCTGCATTCAAAGATTTCCGATGCCTTGGATCGAAGGCAGGTAACAATTAGCGTTTCTTGGATCTCGCAAAGGCGTTCGACACCGTGAACCATGAAATCCTGCTTGACAAGCTTAGTCACTCAGAGTCAGAGGCAAATGTCTGGATCGGTATCGAAGTTATCTACATAATCGAAGTCAGCTAGTCTCATTCAATAACTGCTATTCATCTACTGAACTTATTACTTTGGGCGTGCCACAGGGCTCTGTGCTTGACCCTTTACGTTTTCTCATTTATGTTAGTGATTTATGTCATTCTTCAGAGATTCTGGATTTTTTGTTGTTTGCGGATGATACGACTATTTTTATGACTGCTAGCGTGTCAGGGTTCTGACATTTGTGAATTTTGTTTATATGCGCTGAGGGATGTGTGTGCGTGATGAAGCCGTGTGATGTGTTTTAATCGTCTGCGTGGGACCGCGCGATAGCGCGATTGGCTATGTTTTGCATGTTAATGCGCGTGGCAGCCTAGGAGTATATATATGGCATCGCTCGGCAAGAGAGAGTATGGTGGAGCGGTTAGAGTTTGTTGGAGCGATTGGAGTCGAGTTGGAGTTGAGAGTTGTTGGAGTCGAGCTGTTGAGATCGTGGTGATATTGGTGTCGAGTGAGCGCGCGCAGAAGACAGACGATAGTTGTATCAGAGAGAGTGCGGAGTGGTGTGCGTCGAAATTCGATCATTGTACTTTAGTTGCGATCTGCTTATTGTTTTGCTGTTGTTTTCTTTGCTTCCAATACATTTTTATTTTGAAAAACGAGTTGGTTTTCGATCATTAACGACNAGTTGCGATCTGCTTATTGTTTTGCTGTTGTTTTCTTTGCTTCCAATACATTTTTATTTTGAAAAACGAGTTGGTTTTCGATCATTAACGACGAAACAAGATAGTTTCCCGACAGGAGGAGTTAGGATCTGACATAGCGATATTATAACTTTGCATAATATTATGAATAGTGAAGTTGAAAAAGTGGCTGACTGGTGTAATGCAAACGTTTTGTCTCTTAATGTAAAAAAATCACAGTTTATATGGTGTTTCGCGGCGTTAGGGAAAAAACTATGTTTGGATGATCTTTCTATATCTATTGCTGGTACTCCTTTAACTCTTGTTGCATCTTCTAAATTTCTTGGGGTTATAATAGATCTTTATTTTATCTCACATCAATCACATAGTCAAAAAGATTTCCAGAAATATTGGTTTAATCTCACGTATGTTACATTACTTCAAAAATACAATCACATTGTATTACTCCCTTATATATCCACATCTAAATTATTGTAATCTTATCTGGGCATCCAATTACTCTGCTAATTTACATCCTTTACTCATTCCTAAAAAAAAAAAAATTCCTGCGTATACGCCTTGTGTTTACCATATAACTCTCACACAGATATTATTTTCAAAAAGTTCAAATTACTCAAAGTTCACCAGATGAATCTCCTCCATGCTGGTCTTTTTATGTACAAATTTGACCACCACATGTTGCCTGCATCATTTGGATGTATGTTCTCAAAAGTCTCATCCTTCCATTCATATAATATTCGCTCATCTCGGCATTATAGAACCACTTTTGCTAAATCGGATGTTAATCGCCACGCCATAAATTGTTTAGGTCCAACCGTCTACTCTAAGATACCAATTCACATATTTGGTCAATCAAACATTTGCTCTTTCAAGCGTCTTTATAAGCAACTGCTTATTGAATCGCCATAATCTGTGTAGTTCGACAATCACTTCATCCGTTATGTTGAAGTTACTGAATTTATTATCATTGGACATCCGACAGCGGGAGTTTTCCTTTTAGGATGTTTCCTTAAAAAAAAACAAAAACAATTGGAAGTATTAAACCTGAAGAAGATTCTGAAAAAATCAAGAAATTATTTTATCTTTGCAAAGATTACATTTTTCTTGTAATTTTTATTTCAAAACAATTTTGTGAATGTTGATTCAGTGGAAATAAATCTGATAATAATAATAAAGAACATACTTCGCACATCGATGAGAGTCCGACATTCTTCTTGAGATCAACTTTGAGGACCTGGTAATCGAATTTGAGAAGATGAAAGCACGGAAGGTTTTACTACTTTAACAACACAGACAGAACGGAAACAACGAAGGCACCACATAATTTCATGATAACTAAATACAAATTTGACTTGGGGGAAATTTTATTTGTTGTGTAACTATATATTTGTGATTATCCCTGAAATTTTAGTCGAAATCACACAAAAAACTCGAGTAAAACAAGAATAAAATATTTATTAAGAAATAATGTTTCTTTTATCCTCAATGACTTTAAGACATCTGTTATTCATTGATTTTATCAAAGTTTTTTACGAATTTTCCATCCAGTTCTTTCCATGCTCTCCTAATGACGTTTTCTGGGTCAGATTTGGGGTGAGCTGCCTTCCATTGAAGTAAACCAGTATTGATAACATTCTTTAATTTTTTTTTTAAATCCCAATTCGTTTTCAATAGGATTTAATTCAGGAGAACAGGCTTGGCAACTCATAACTTCCAAATTTCTGCTCTGGAAAATTTCTTCGTCAACATGGAAGTGAGGGTAGGAGGATCTTTGAATGTTAAAGAAATATCTCAACTTTCTTCTCTCAACAGGTGTTATTTACTTATTTATTACGCGAACGGAGGACCGGTGTAGCATGAAGCAATATCTCCCTTACAGAATAATCATTTGTTCATTTTCTGGCTGTATGTGTATATCAGATTTAAAAAGCTTTTCATATGGTTCTTTTGCTTTATCTAATTAAATTATCCAATATCAAATATTCGACTGTCATTAATATAGTTTAATAAACTTATATTTTATAACATAAAATTATATTTTATACTGTTAGGTTCTAAAGCAGTAATACAAATGTTCCAGATGATCTTTGGACATGCATTTCCTTTATCATTTCTTTTTCGTCCAATTTCTGGTTTCTAATCAATGAAATGCTTAAGTCTTATTTGCATTGCTAATTAAGTCTGCATATTCTTAAATAAAATAGTTTTGGATTTAATCCAACCAACTGTCGTATTGTAAACTAACAGGTAGCTTAAGATAGACTTTTACGTAATCACAATTTAAGAAAGATGACTAACAACATGGTTTCACTTGAACATTACGCTGATTATGGTAACCTGTTGACGCTAAACCGCTTGCAACAGAAGCTGATTGTCCAATTTGCTTATACCAAGTAAACTTGTATCATTTGAGGAGGGAAGAGAATGTGATAACTCAAACAAAAAGCTATGTGGTCTTTAAAAAAAGAAGAGGAAGAAGGATGCAAACGTTTTAATAAAACAGTTATGCAGCTATTTGTCAAACCTATCAATTAGACTAATAATCAGTGCCAATGACGAGAAAAACATCAAACTGGACGATGAATATGCCGATACGATTGTAAGATACTTGAATGATCAGTTGGCGGCATGCTTTAGGGTAACATCGGATCTCTTGCTTCAAGGTAAAGGTTATTTCCACTCTACGGAGTTCTTATACGAACGCAAATTTGAGAAATTCACTTGTTCGCTTTTCCTGGTATGTTTTCGTACATATTGTTCAAAAACCGGCACGCACAACACGCTTATGGCTGAACAATTCCAAAGCCTGAAGAACTGCAATTTTGATCCTGCTCACTTCGGTGAAATTAAAAAAAAAATTCCCGCCGCTGGTAGAGAGGTTAGTGACATATAGATACCATAATCAGCAAACATAAATAAAATAACCAATTTGCATATTACAGTAAATGTAAAGTTTAATTTTAAAATTTGATGTCAACCAAAGCACAATCAGAATTTAGGCTGCTTGTAATTCCCTGATCCAAGACGTTCTGGATCTTGTGAAGGGTAATATCTGTGGTTACCCAATGCAGCACCAGGTGGGGGAGGAAGGACAGGTGGTGGAAGTGACATATCTGTTACAAAACATGTTATAAAGCTTCAATTTATATTTACTAGTAAATTACATCACAAGCAATTGCATAAAATATGTCGGTGTTTATATCTGTGATGCAATTTTTAAGCAATCAGTATCATGGATGATGATAAATAATGATCCCTATTATATTAATCATTAATTAGTGTGCACATTAATAATAAAACCATTGGCCAACTTGAGGTTAATGTCAAAAGGTCTGACTCACCAGGAGGAGGAGGAGGTGGAGGATAAGCTCCAGCAAAAAACTCTGAACCTGTCACAGACGCTGTTGAAAATTAAAGTTGGTTTAGCATAGAAATGTAAACATTGATAAGCTAAACTTATAAACTCTTTGCATGAATGAATCATGACATGAGATCTAATGAGGATGCTAAAATAAATAATCTAAACTCAAACAATTTAACTTTAGGTGCTGCAGTTAAATGCAACAGAAGACATGAAAATATCAATCATGAACCTTGAGCTGCACCAGAGGTTTTGCCTTGTTCTTCTTCAACACCAGCACCATCCTGGAGCCTCTTTATGAGCTTCTCAGCCACTGGATCATTGATGCCAAAGTATCTGTCCTTGATGTTCTGATCGGCCAGCGGATCGTCGGGATCGGTAGGCTTCTCGTGCCTGTAGGGGCATTCCTCGCCTCTCTTACAAGCCCCCTTAACCCAGAACGAGCATATGTGTGGCCGATTCCTCTTGTAGTAAGGGGCTGTCCTTGCCAATTTAGCTAGCATGTCACTGGTACCACGTACTTTACCAAGAGTGCCATGTGGCATGGTACCATCTGTGTTTGCCAACTGTTCAAAAGAAACATAAATGAAAAAAAAACAAAAGATATAAATGTAATATACACTATAAAATTGAATAATGAGTATGATGTGATGAACAAACCTCCTTCTCCAACTTTTGCACATGGAATTCCCTACCAACATCAGATTTTGGCATCTCATCTTGCTGTATGTTCAGTGCTGCATCTCTCACCTGCACAGGCAGACCTGTTGTCAGACAAGTGAAATAATATGATGACAAAAGAGCATTAGAAACTATTCATATGAGTGTTATCAAAATAGCAATTAATAAATCCTATTTTTTTCCATATCACCATGATTCAAATAAGAAGGAAGGTACATGTCATCACATTGCCACAAAATCTATAATAATTCACAGCTCATTAATTGTGACAATAAGGAATATGCAAATCTGTAAATGGCAAATATTTATCTAGCATCATTCAGAATTCCAATAGCATTACTAACCATATTCAAGGTCGAGCAAACATGTCTGACATACATTCTTCATCCTGCAGCACGACTGGCATATCTCCGTTTTCTTGAAGCGCATCCCTTTACCAGGACACCATCTAAAGACTGTGAATGGTCTTGCGCAGATCTTGCATTCCTTGCCATATTTCTCCCTTGTCTGTCAACAAAAGTCTACCATGAAGATGCTTTTGGAAGCAATTAGATTAGCAATTGGAAACAAAATGCTTATAATTTAAAACATCTTGATAAACAAGAGTGAAAGCCTGCAAACTATGGTTAATATTTTAGGCCACACATCCTGCTTAACCATACCAAATTCATTGGACATTTGTTATCTCTAATCGACTATATTAGCTTATTCGCTGAAAAGTTCATGATTTATTCTTACCATTCTAAGGTATGGATTATCTCCAAGGCATGTCTGACACAGTATTGGGAAATCCTATAAAATTAAGAATATAATAATTAATGACAAATGTAATACAAGTAATTTTGATAAACTCTCTTTTAATTATTCTGCAGATGTTATTTGCTTAATTCCTTAACCTGTGCTTATATGACAAGAAAAAAAACTTCCCAGTTTATTATCATGACAAAAATTCTATGTAATTTACTGAAGGCATAATGTTAAGATCTGAATTGTCGATTGACATAATCAAAAGTCAGAAGTTTGTGCTATTTCAAAAACTATCCACTTACACTCTCTTCCCAATTTTGTCTGTTATATAAATTTCCTGACTTCGATAAGGCCATAATTGCTATTAGCTAGCAACTAGTTAACAATCAACTATTCTTTTTTTTTGGAATATAAACAACCGATGCCGATCGGCCGATAACAGATTAAAGAAGCAACGAGTTAGAAAGTTAGTCAAAATATACATTTTAAAATATATCAGTATTTAATAATTTATATTGGTGATTTGTTATTTATTAAATATATTTATATATTGTAACGTTTAAAACTTATTTACTCAATTACATTTCTTTATTGATCCGATCCTTTCATAATTATTTTATCAGAACGCAATAATTTACATACCTATTCGGAGCAAGGCAAAAATATTTCATAATTTCAACCACTCCAATAGAGAACAATTCATTGCTAAAAGTTGGAGCATGCAAGCGAAATGTTCCATTGTGATTTATTATGCAACCAGCGTCGTAAGGTCTATACTGGGTTGCGAGCCGGCTGTTAACATCACAGGGGGTTACATCAAGGCCGTCATGGCTGTGTCATGTGCCTAGGGGCCTATTTAAAAAGCCTATTTAATTGTGATCAGACAGTAGTCTTAGAACACCTTTAAACCTATCGAAATTTGACTAAAATTGCACCATTGCAATTCAAGATTCACTCCTCTTTAAAATTTAATCTCTAATTTTTTGAAATAATACCGTATAATATAATTATAACTTGATTTCTGTACCCATGTATTCGTCTTAAGCGAAAATACGGCATTTTCAAGAGCATTTATAGAACCTCAAATCTATTCAAAAACCCACCAAAATTATTGATTTCCATTCACGAATCATTCCTCTTCAAAATAAACTCTATTTTTTTTAAACATTGTCATATAATTTAATTATAACTTGATTTACGCAGCCATGTTTTCGCCAGAAGACGCCACGCAAATGGCGCCTCATAAATTAACTACACAGGACTGCAAAATACGGGTGTCTAATTTTAATCTGCTATTAATTTTATCTTTTAATTGGATAAATCAAAAAATTCAAAAAACAAAATTAGATTAGAGATCAATCGCTAAAGATACAAATAAGTGTAATATTTCAAAAGATTTGGAACAAATAGAAGTGTTTGATAATTTAAATAATTTATTACATTATAATTAAATGTTTAATTTTAAATGTATAAATGTTTTTAATGTAAAAAAAGAAATTTAACATTGAACAGAACAATTTTATAATGTAATGATTAAATATTTAAAATCGCCTTAAAATTATCTTTTAAAATACTGTAATAAACGACGGGGCTTAATTTATGCCGAGTTTATTGTTGGGATTGTCCAGCAAATATTCAGTTATCAACTGAGTGGTATTAACTGTAAATACCACGCTTACGCAATAATCCTGCTGNCCTCGACATCTGCTGAACTGCTTTTGTTCAACCCCACGTCAATCTTTTCAGCACAGCCCTCCTTGCCCAGTTCCTCCACCGATTCCTCACCGCATGGGAGCATCGCTTTGGTCCCCCCCAAAGTGCTTCCATCAACTATATCCTCGGTTATAACAATACGTACAATTTGTACTGCCGGCAATTTTAGAATGAGTTTAAAATTAATTTTGTTGCCAAGAATTTTGGCTAAAAAATCAAATTCAAATGTTGTATCCAGCCTTATGGGCTGCAGCAAAAAAAAGTTTTCAATTGCATTTCCATCATCTTATTTAGCTTAAAGAGGTTTTAGTGTAGTCACCAGTCTATTGACAAAAAAAAAAGAAAGAAAGAAGAAACAGAAATAGAAACAGATCGTCAATAGTGGAACGAGGCGAATATAAGATTATTGATGACAAAAATGACACCAAATATTGAAAAATTAGTTTCAACACAACAAGGTCAGTGCTCTCATGAATATCATAATAGTCATTTTATATTGACATGTTTTTTAAATCAGACTTTGAGAAATGTATTAATTTTGTTTTGATATTATCTAATAAACAATGTAGAAATAATCTGTCTTTGTTTTCCAGTATTAGTAGTAGTAAAGTCCAGGTACTTTATAATTTATAATTGAGGGGCCGCTGTTAGATCACTCATAAAAAAAGTAGGGGCTGTCTCAAAAGCGGTTGAGAACCTGAAAGAAAAATATTTTAATAATAAAAAAGATTTCACCCAGCTATTCTTTTTTTATTATTAATTATTATTATTATCTCTGTATAATCCGCAGTTTCCCGTTCCCGATTTCAAAGTTCATTCCCGTTCTAATGAGAGTCCCGCGGATACCCGCGGGAAAAATATTCTCGGTCCGACCTCTAGTTCTGATCCTGCTGCTTTTATTCATGTTTTTCCCAGTCCAGTTTTTGTCTGCTTAGGCTGGGAGAATTTTAGCTTGCGCCTGCAGAAACAGACATTCACAGAAACGCATTAATTTTTGAAATGAACGGAAGGAAATACTCTTTCCCTTCTACTTATTCTACCGTCATTGACAAATTTTTCTGTAAATGAAACTTTAAATATTTATAACAATTTTAAAATTCATCTTTAACGATCTTTGCTTTGCACCTCACATTACGAAATCGTCAAATTAAGAACATGTTTTCAAAGCAATAACAAGCATAGCGAAGTCATCAGTCCTTCTCAAATCTATTTACCTAGGTTATGCCACGTCAGTTATCCAAGTTTTTGCAACTACTACAAATCTCTAAGAGAGACATATCAGAGCCCATCAAATGATTTTGTCGTCATTGACAAGTAAGTAGCTGCCTGTAAGTAGTGTTAATTCTATTAACTATAACTGTAACTGGAAACTCTAATAACTGACAGAAACCAAATCAGTTAACTGTAACTATAACTATAACTGACCGCGCCTAAATAACTATAACTATAACTTTAAC
>MPNW01000582.1:4409-6909 GCA_011800805.1 Hirudo medicinalis
TCACTCACTCCTTCACTCACTCACTCACTCACTCACTCACTCACTCACTCCTTCACTCACTCACTCACTCACTCACTCACTCACTCACTCACTCACTCACTCACTCACCCACTCACTTATCCACTCACAGGTGTTCGTGGATGGATTGATTGAAGAGGTGAAAATGAATGAGAGGATGATTGACAAGTTATTCCCCGCCCTCCACGACCTCATCTTCTTCCACTACTCCTTCCTTGACAGCCTCCTCCAACTCCAGGACTCATCCAAGGACAAGTTCATCTCCCAGATTGGACCTACGCTCATATCGCTGGTAAGTAGGTAGGATGATGATGATGATGATGATGATGATGATGATGATTATGATGGTGGTGATGATTATGATGATGACGACGACGACGACGATGATGATGATGATGATGATGATGATGGTGATGGTTGAAGTACTAAGTGGTTCAGATGGTAATGGAGGTGATGATGGCTAACCTCAGAAATGAATAAACAGTACGTTCTATTAATAAATAATAATAATTATTATTATTATTATAATTATAACAATAATTAATTATTGCACCGTCAATTAAATAGAAATATTAGAAATGTTAAACAACAAATCATGAAACAAAAAATGCAATAATACTCACAACATCGATGGATGAGTCATAATGCCGGGAACCACACCGCGGGGGCAGACGACACTGGCTCTGGGAAACTCCTCACTCAAAATTCTCGACAAAAAAAAAACCATAAACCCCAATGCCCCCGCAGCCAACCCCCCCTCCCCGAAAGACATTTTCCGAGCAAAAACTTTCAACAACAATGCTTAAAAATGAACTTCTTTCATCTCCTTAGAAACATGATGGTGGACTTTCAGAGCTCCTGTCATTAAGGTCCATGACGACCGTCGTTATGGACTCCTTGTATCTCAGCTGGCCATTGGAAACCGGAACCGCCAGGAATTTCCGCTAATCACGGACTGGTTTTCATGGTCGGGGGAAAAAAATGCTTTAAAAAAAAAAACAAAAAAAAACTTTCGCTTTCCAAAACTCCAGGCAGAGCAAAAAGAATGGGAGGGAAGAATTCGTTAATGGATTTAAAAAAGAGACACTGGAAACGACGACGACGATGATGATGGTGATGATGATGATGACGATGATGATGACGATGATGATGACGACGATGATGCTGTTTGATGAAGACGACGATGATGATGATGAAGACGACGATGATGGTGATGATGAAGACGACGACGATGATGATGTTATTGTTGATGACGACGACGACGACGATGATAGCCGAGTTTAATCAACTAACAATCGGCTAAAGAAATAAAATTACCCTCAGCAAGCCATTGAACATCTCGCGAATAAATCCGATCCCCCAACAAGTATCCATTGAAACCATCCCAGTGCCATTAGGCGGATGAAATAAATACTTTCCGAGAGTCGATCGTCAGTCGCTCTAAACATTTCTGCTTGATTCGATTGTCAATCAAAATGTTTTCATTAAATCCCAATCAATTAAAATTAATCGCCCATTAATTCCTCCATGATTAATCATTGACAACCCTCTCCTTCCTTCCATTCTTTCCCTCCTTCCATTCTTCCTTCACTCTTTCTTTCTTTCCTTCCTTCCAGTTTTCCGGATTCATCAATCAAAAATGTTTAAATTAAATCCCAATAAAGCTCGCCCATCAATCCCTCCACATTGACAACAATCATTAACAACCCATTATCTCATTCCCCTCTTCCTTCCTTCCTTCATTCCTTCGTTCCTTCCTTCCTTCCAGTTTTCCGGGTCCAGTGGAGAAGAGATGAAATCCGTCTACGGAAATTTCTGTTCGAGACATTCAGAAGCTCTCCAGGTGTACAAGGAGTCGCTGAAAAATGACATCAGCTTTCAGAGATTCATCAAGGTAGGTCGCCTGCAAGGTGTGATTTATTAATTGATTGGTTGTTGATTGATTGATTGATTGATTGATTGCCCAATTATCGCGATTGATCACTTCAATTAACTTCTCAGGTTAGGAACTCTTCGAATAGTTGTGTATCCGGATGCTTTCAATTACACACATCCATCCATCCATTCATCCATCCATCCATCTATTCATCCATCCTTCCTTCCACCCATCCACCCACCCATCCATCCATCCATCCATCCTTCCATCCATCCATCCGTCCACCCATCTATCAGGCCACCCAAAATCGGTGGGTGGTACTTTCCCGTGGTAATGGCGGTGGAGTGGTTCAGTGGTTGACACCATTCGTGCCCTCGGCGTATTTTTTATCAACAAATTCTTCCGCCTCGCCTTTGAAGATCTTCGTCCAAAATTCCTTAGCAACGCGGATACCTCGAATCTCTTTGATTATTATTATTATTATTATTATTACTATTGTTATTATTATTATTTCCACTTTATTACTAGTATATGCTTATATTTATTATAATAATTAAAAATCAAAAATTGTTATATATATATATATATATATATATATGTTAATAA
>MPNW01000582.1:11909-48699 GCA_011800805.1 Hirudo medicinalis
TTAATAATATATATATTTAAGTAAGACATGTCCTATGTTGTTGTTTTCGTTCAAGGGAACATGATGGCCAGGCCGAGTTCAGCCACTCTCAACAAAAAGGCGGTGACCACAGCCATTTCGAACTGTCAGCTCAAGGATTACGATCAGGTCAGTCACAAGTTCAAAGTTCAGAGTTGTAATGCTACAACCAGCTTGCTTCCTGTGATGTTTACAAAATTATTTTATAGGTGACATTATTAATTGCCATGGCTGATAATAATAATAATAATAATAATAATAATAATAATAATAATAATAATAATAATAATAACAATAGAATAATAATAATAACAATAGAATAATAATAATAATAATAATAATAATAATAATAATAATAACATGATAATGGGAGTCATATCCCTTTACCTTCATCAGTACCTAAACAGTGTGACTTCATGAATATTAATGAGACAGTTGATAATTAATTCATTCCAGTGCACCACCTCCTCTGCAATGCAAAACAGCATCTGCTCCACCACTTCCGGTGTCAGGAGTTCAAGCTTTGAAGGTCAAAGTTCGTCTTTCGAAGGTCGAGGTCACGCTTTGACCCCGTCACAGTGTTCCTCGGTTGGGAAGCTGCTGTCAGCAGTTCAGAAGATATCTGTGAGTAACGTAACAATAACAATAATAACAACAACAATAACAATAATAACAACAATAACAATAATGTAATGACCATGTAACAACCAAAGGAAGTGTAACATGTCAAACGTCATCATAATTTATGCAGGTCCAGGCAATGTCTCAGATGACAGAGATACAAAGGTATGAATATTCGAGCATTTTATCGTATCTTGTTAAGGCCGGCTCGGAAATACAAATTAACGACTGTTATTTTTATTATTATTACGACTTGCAATGCCTCAACAAGTTTGTTCTCTCCCTCAGTCTCAACTTGCAACTGGCAGAAACTCGAGCAAGAAGCGAAAGAGGGGAGATGGCCAGAGAGTCGCCATCGTCCCCATCGTCGTTGTCTTCGTCCTGCCCTAACGACGACCTCACGCTGAACGTGGAAGTCTCTTCAATCTCGTGCACTTCCGGTACCTGTTCCGCCACTTCCAAGACGACGTCGTCGGTGGTGAGAGCCACTCTGTCCTCCCCGACCTCAGTTACCACCACCATTGCCACATGCATCTCCAGCACGACCATGGTGACTACTTTTTCCACCATGTCGCCACCATCGCTGGCTCAGGAGAGAGTGAAAGTGGTGCGCCCCACTTTCCTCCCCTTTTCCCCCCTGAAATTCCAGCCCCTTTACCCGAGAAAGTCTTCTCGCCAGGGAGAAGCAGATCAAACATTGGCGACTTCTGGATCGATATCTTTTCCATCTTCGTCCACCACATGCTCTTCTTCACTGGCTTCAACACCACAAACCGTTCCAAATGCAGATCGCTGTCAGTCCTTTCCAAAAAAATCTTGCGGTTCCGAAGCCGCCGGAATTCCAGGAAGCTTTGCCAAGAGCAAGGCCGTCGAAGATCTTTCCATGTACGAAGGGGATGGTCCAGGATTCGCCAGAGAACAGGAGCCGGCGAACGTTTCGACTCCTTCTGCCGAAGACTTTCTGAACGAATGCATCCTGGAATTGGAAAGCGTCGTGGACAACCACCTGAATATTTCCGACTCGCAAATAACCATCCTCGTCGACCCCTGTCCTGACAACAACCTGAACATCGAAGAACCAAAAGATGGCAGCATCACCTGTTGCAGGAGCTGCAGTGAACTCTTCCCTACAGAAATATCCACGAGCAGCACTCCCAGCCTGCAAAAATCCTTTTCCTCGCAGACCATCGACAGGAAGAAGACTGACGAAACAATCCCGAAGAACAACTCCGAGAGGAAGGAAGGATCGATCGATCCTCCCAAAACACCGACTTCTCTCTCCTTGTATTTTAAATGACAGCATCATTTGCTTAAGTGTTCACTTGTTGTCCTTAGTTGTACAGTCATTGTTGATCTGGGAGTTGTTTGACCGCAGTTGCTAAAGTCGTGTCGAAAGAGTTCCCTGTTAAGAAACTAATATTGCACGAAAGAATGTTGCGATTGCGTGAGTTTAAAACACACAACTTTTGGCATTATCATTGAAATTTGAATTATGAGAAATTTGAGAGGAGGAAAGTCCTTGAATGGGTCCCTCATGCCACAGATTTTGAATGTGATTTATGATTCAATGGCAAGGATAAAAATACCAATTTAATTTCAGTTTTTTTTGGTATAAAATGGCACAAAATCTGAAATTCTCTCCTAGAATCAACAAATCATTGTGTTGATTCCTTATCACTTAATGTCTTGTGCTTAAATCGTCACTTGGTGTGTCACCAGCATCAACAGCTCTGTACATGGAAAAGATCACGCGATAGAGAGTGAGAATCCTTCTCAATAAAACATCGGTAATTGCTTGGATTTGTAGAATTGTCCTCTGCGATGATTCGTAGTTGTAAATTGTAACTGATGAAACTGTAACTGTCCGACGTTTTACCTCTTTAAGATGTCTGCTCGTCTTCACGGCGATATTAGAGTGAGAATCCTCAATTTATATTTCATCGTCTTGTCTTCTGACTCTGGCGACGCATTTCAAACCTGTCACTGGCGATCGCTGACCAGAATTGTCTCGAGAGGAGACTGATTTTAACTGTTCGACTTATGGCGACTTTTCCATTCTAGATGATTGCAGTGTCTGCATGACTATACTCTCGGCGGTTTCTGAGCGAAACAATACTATTCTTTTGTTTCATTGTGTTTGTTTTCGTTCTATAGCATTTTCGTGTCGAGTCTTTTTTTATATTCACGACGACTTCAAACACAGCAAGCACAGTTTCTAACGAACTTTGCGGTGCTACGTCTATGCGCTTCAGCTGGTTCTGATATTATATATTATATATTATGTAAAGTTTTACTTTCAAGATGACAACTAAAAGCTATCTATAAAATATGTATTTGAGGCTTTTTGTTAATTGTCTAATTTCTAGAGACTCAATCGGTTACGAATGATCATGATATTGTCTTCCAAACTGCACTAGCCACCTTTTTTGCAGCATACCCTTTAAAATTTCACTATTTTTATTGTCAATGTTTGAATTGAAGATATTCAATAGAATTTTCGGCAAAATTGATGGGTGCCTTTTTCATTTTGTGATTCAACTGGCTACAACCGAGTTCTCCCACCTCCAGTATCGTGCTGAATGTAATCTGTGATGTTCACTCCACCCCGTTAGGTTGTTACTCTCTGCCAAAGAAACTCGTCTGACTTTTTATTTTGTATGTTTTGGGTCGCGGTTTTATAGTAATAAACACTAGTTACATGCTTGAGATTTATTTTATCACTTGCCTCGGGGTTTGAATCTCAATGATCTAAGAGTTCCGCCGATGTTATATTCCAGCTTTCTCCCTCTCTAAGCCCAGACACGCGAAAATCGTGAAATGCTGAACGATCCTCAAATATTTCACTTGCCGGGTCGCACGTCCAGAGCTATTTAAAGGACCCTCGAGCAGCCAAGAGAATTTTAGACTGCTTGAACCGGCCTGTCGCATTCCTCTATGACATATTGGAGACGGATGCAGTTCGTTATTATACTCTGCAATGATATTAAGCAGATCCTCAGGAATGTGTTTATAAGCTCGCAAATACCTAACGCCTCGCTACTTGCTATCCTTCCGACTGGCAGTCACAAGGATCATTTGTTCTTCCCTAAAGTATTCTTTTGAATCAAAAGTTTCGATTGTTGACATGTGAATGGGCCGCACATCACTCGACTGATAATAATGAAATGGGTCAAAAATAATTTGAATTATGGTGCAGATTCATTAAAGCTTAGCCTAATGAGGTCACAAAGTCCAGGTCAAAGAACGAGCTGCTCAATAAAACTTATTAAACAGCAATAAATCACTCGCTGTCAGTTTTCTAATTTTAAATTAGAAAAAATTATAGCATTAAAGTCACTTATGACTGTTTAATAATTTGTTATAAATAGTTTTATAATTAATACAGTTGCTTTTAATTAAAGTTCATCAATTTTAAGATAAATTAAATTTACACCCATGTTTTCCTATGCCATCCCTTTTTTGGTCGAATCGTCTGCATTTAAACACTTTAAGCGTTTATAGCTGGTTGAGGTGACTAAGTGAGATAGAATTCGTAGTTAGCAGTAATTGTGGATTCAGACAGGAAATATTTAATAATTATTTACTGAGAAAAGCGACTGACGACAGATTTATCAAATCTGGTGACAATCGCCTAGCTGAATAATTAAGGGAAGAAAATGGCCATGCATTGTGTTACACGGCTAGGTGGGCAGCTGACGTCACTAGCGAAGATTATTAACATGATTGTGAAGCTAGCATTTCACAGTTCGGTCTTAGTCATGAGATCGTGCTAAGTTCCAAATATTTTGAATGTCGTAGCCTGTACGCGCCGGGTGGCCTCTGTGCTCTCGTATATTTAAGACTTTATCTCACGGATTCGTCAGGTGGTTTTTCAAGGCAGAGCGCAGTTTGCAGTGTGTCTAGGATATAATTTCGATAAATCCTCATTTAATCAAAGGTCTTTACCCCAGTAACAGTCTTCACACTTAGGATAACGAAGCCAACAAGTGAGTGTTTATCGTTTTTAACCTTTTTTTTGCGATCAATCCGCGTGTAACGTCGTGCGTATGTAATTAAGAGGTGGGTATTTCTATATCGATTGCCATTTTGCGCATCTAGAGCTAACGCTTGACGAGTAACTGCGTATATTTTCAACGTTAAGTTCAGACCGTTGATAAGAATTTTGACACCATAATATATCATACTATATCACATCTCCTATTGACCTTTTCATTTGTCTAAACGAAAGACAACGTGAATGATGTCATCAACTCCAATGACCATCCTGAAGATGAAGATGCAAGCCCTCAGAGATGAGGTGGACAAGTACAAAGACATGCTGGAAGACAAATGCAGAGATTATGATGAAGAAAAGCGCAAGAGGAGTGCTGTTAGTGTCGTTCATCTTTTAGATGATTCTATCTATGTATATTAATGTGTAATTATGTATAATAATAATAATAATAATAATAATAATAATAATTAATAATAATATAATAATAATGTCTAATTTTATATTGATTCAATTTTACTAATTTAAAAATTCTTGAATGCTCATTTATGTGTAAGAATTAAGTTGTATTTATATATTTTCATCTTTTAGATGATTCTATCTATGTATATTAATATATACATATATTACACATCTATGTATATTAATGAGTAATTATGTATAATAATAATAATAATATAATAATAATGTCTAATTTTATATTGATTCAATTTTACTAAATTAAAAATTCTCAAATGCTCATTTTATGTGCATGAATTAAACTGTATTTATATATTTTCGATTGCTTTTAGATACTTTAAAAAGCGTTTTACCCGATTATTCGAGTGTCATTGTTCAATTTGAAAACATAATTAGCTTAGTTCATATCATCTCAATTGTGATATCGTGATCAAACCCAGCCCATGTCAGAATTAAAATCATCGACAACTAACTTAATTACCTTAATAATTATTGGCAACTAGTCTGGAGTCAGGAGAAATACTTTAAATAATTGCTTGCAATTACAGTAATAGTAATTGCAGCAATAACATTTTGGACAGGTCACATATCATCAATGGAATGTTAATGTCTGAGCCATTTTGTTAAATTATAACTACTTTTACTAATATTTACTAGTGCTCACAATTTGTCAATGATCCAACCAGTTTAAGTTATTATTATGTCATTAATAATACCTGCATTAACAATATTATTCGATTAATAATGATTAAATCCTGGTCGGAGGGTTCTAAGATCGCTTGTTTTCCACATTTGTCCAGCTGGAGTTGGAGATCGAGAGCCTCCAGAGGAAGGTTGGGTTGGTTGAGGAAGAGAACGACCAGAACGTCACGAAGCTTCACGACGCTCAGGCCAAACTCAACTCGCTCTCGAGCATTGCGGACGAACACGACAGGTGGGAGGATTTTGTGGAAATTAATGTCATTCACTTCTTCTTGGAATTCACACCTTTTCAAATTCATTCGCCGGTGAATCATTCACACGAACATTTGAACATGCTCTTGCAAATCCAATTATGTCATTATAGCGTTTGTGCATTTGATATAAACTATTGTTGTCAACATTGTTTATTTTTAGGTGCACTTCATATTGATTGCAATTCATAACCTTTGAATCGTTTGACCATCACTTTTAATGTAGAATGATAATTCCACATTGTCTAGTCCATTTGGCCAAACAAACTAGACTTTCTTATTTCTGATCTAAGATGCTTGCAAAGGCAGACAAAACTAACGTATTGTTATTTAACAGCCAGAGAATGAACGTAATGATGATCCAGAATTACATATTTCGATGTAATCCATCACATTTTTAATTAAAATTCGGTTATTTTTTAAATCTCGTAAACAGGAGCAGAAGGGTGTTGGAGAATCAGCAGAGTGCAGTGGAGGACAAGCTCTCGGAACTCGAGAAGAAGCTCTGCGAGAGCAGAGAAGTCGAGAGAGAGGCCGAGAGGAAATACTCGGAGGTAATCCGACATATCCCAACCGAGCTAACTAAGCAATCATTTCCTAAGTCCGTTAAATAATATTCGTCATTGCTCATTAGGCATTTGTTTCCCCATCACTGTTTAATTAGTGCCTGCAGGCTGATAAGTTGTTCTTGGTAATCGACCCTTCACTATCATAGAATTCATTTGCGACGTCTTTTATTCGTTTTGTTGATAATTTGTTAATATATTACTTATATATAATTATTATATATAGTTATTATATTTAATTAATTATTATAAATAATATATTATTAAAAAAATATAATATATATTTGTAAATATGAATGTAAACGACGTGAAATGTAACTTAATAATAATAATAATGATCTCATTGACCATTGATTACCACAGAATTTATTTATTTTGCATTCCGTTCGTTTTACTAAATCCCGCTGTCGGGATTTAACGCTGTTTGGACTGCCATAGAGTTGGAAATTATTTAAGATCGTATTTAGGAAATCTAAGGCTTCCTATGTTAATCATCCTTATTATTGATATCTCTTATGATAATAATCGACTCCTCATATTTCCAGGCCTCGCGTCGCATAGTCATCCTCGAAACTGAATTGGAGAGAGCCGAGGAAAGAGCAGACTCCGCTGAAATGTTAGTTCACGCCGATGTCGATTTCTAAAATTCGGCCGTCGACTCCCAATGTCCCATGATTCAATAATTTCTGATGTCAGAAAATCTAACTGCTTAGCCGGTGTTCGCAGCTGACGAACATGCATGAAAAAAAAAAGTTCAATAAAATGCTTTGAACAAAAGCGACAGTGATGGATGATTTTGGAAAACTTTCAAAATACAAAACAAAACAAAACCGGGAGTCTTCATTTCTCAAATTTTCTTTCAGGAAGTCCAAAAAATTGGAGGCAGACCTGATCACTTCTACAACTCACCTCAAGTCTCTCGAGTTCAGTGAGGGAAAGGTGAAGATTGTTTGTCGCTCGCTATTATTCGTAATGAAGCCTCTTCGAGAGAGCCACGATAAATTAACCGTTATTACGATAATCTTGACTTTTACTTGCACTCCTCGTTAGATTCGTCACCGAGCTTGTAGATCTGACTGGAATGCTTTTTTAATTTCAAGTTTTGTGTTGTTTCGACAAAACTTAATTAGCAAATTAATTTACAACTTTTGTCTCTTTTCTAAATCTACAGCTCAGCGAAAAAGAAGAGACCTACGAGACCACCATCAGGGAGTTGGCCACTCGATTGAAGGAGGTAATCGACCGAGTTGACTCGAAGCAATCGAATGTCGTCATCGTTGACTTTTCATTATTCAATGCTATCCCTCGGGCCGTTGCCGTCGTCATCGCATTCCTGGCCTACAATTCAGTTTGAGTTTATCACCGACACGTTACCGATTATCAACGTAGTGGATGTTTCGTTATTTACCGTGCCAACGACATTCATTCATCTCGTCTTGCGTCCCAAATCCAGTCGCTTATCCGATTAGGTTCCCGAGCTGAGGAATGTGGCAAATTTTCATAAAACTATCAAACTCCATCTCTGCGCGTTGTAAAACGAGATTCAAGGCTGGGTCGGGTTTCGTTGGATGGAAATAAATTTTATCCGATATTCTCTTCAACAGGTTGAGCTGCAGTGCTCAGAACACGAGAGGCAAGCGTCGAAACTCCAGAAAGAAGTCGAAAGAATGGAAGGTTAGAAATTCTTCAACGTCTCCTTCGTCGACCGAGTTCCATAAAATATGAAAACTCAGGTGTCAAAAAAAGTTTAAAAAATTGAGAGCGGTCAGTCTGCAGGGTTACACGACACGAGTCCGACTTGATGCGCTCCACTCAAAGCATCGATGGAATGCATGTTTTGGAATGAAAGACTCAATAAAGGACACGCTGAGCTTCAATTCACGTTCAGTGAAAATACATTCGGCCAGCTTCGGCTGATGTCATCTGAAAAAGAAGAAATGCCAAACATGTTGTAAATAAGCAGACATCGTGTTAGTCTGTGATGTTAGCCTTCCTTACAGAACTTCCATATATGGGAAGTGCACTCGGTACTAATGAATTCATGCATTGTTGGAATAAAGCCCGGTCTCCTTTCGAGTCGAATTTTTCCTTGCCGCACTTTACGGACTGCAAATAAATCATAATGTCGTGGGAAGAGAGACAATTTTTCCTAATGGAAGTATAAGTTTTTATGGGAACAATATTCATTTTAGGCTAATAATTATTAAACGACACTACATTTTCCAACTTGCAGAGGAACTCGAAAGGGAACGCGACACGAGAAGGAAAGTGGAACAAGACATGGAGGCCTGTTTCCAAGAACTTCAGACTATTTAGAAGATCGACGTTTCCCTGACGTCGAAAGACTTTGTAGCAAATCGTTCGTATCAAAGTCATCGCTCTATTTTTGTTCAAAGTGGACGTCGTCTTCAAGCATTGACCCACCACCGCTAGTCTGATCGTAAACAAGAGTTTATCTGTCCTCTCTCCCTGTTCGGACGTCGTGTCCTGCTTCGCTCTCGACTCCTCGTGTCGAATCACGTCCGTCCTGTCGCGCCATTTTCAACTCATATTTCGACCTAATCGTTTATATTTTTATTTTCTGATATGCATTTTAACATCTTCGGCAATTGGCAAGAATGGGTTCGGCTCCCCGCATTGCCTTCATAGTTTCGTATTTATGAGGTTGTTCTGTCGACGTAGAATAAAGACACGTAGGAATTCGTCTTCAAGTCTTTTGTCGCGAGGCCGCGTCCGACGGCCGACGAATGAAAGATGCGCTCGAAAGTCTTCCGAGTCCGAGTGAAAATGCACTCGGAAAAAGTCTTTTGACGTGAAAACTCACCAGGCACGATTGCGAAGGCTTCGAAATATTGTGATGGAGGATGGATCAAATTCGAACTGAACGTGAAGTGGAATTTCCTACGAAACGAGTAATGTCATACGGCGAGGGAGGCGAACGTGTCGAACCATTGACGGTGAAATGAATTACACGTCTCTGGGCTAGGGGGAGTCGACGCAAACTAAAAGAGCATCGTCATCGCTCTGGATTTCAGCTGATCGTGACCGGCCACGTACTCCAGCGTCTTCAATCAGAGCATCATCTTTAGAAGCTTCGTCGTGATCGATGGCCGGAGGATGGCCGACGTCGTTGCTCGGGTTGCCCGCATCCGTCAGTATTTTATCGTCTTCTTCGAACTCCAGCATCTTGTCGTCGTTGTCGTCCTTATCGCTGACATCGCCTTTACTGATTTCGCTCGTTCGAGTTCCAACCATGAAGTCCTTTATGAACTCCTCAGAGGGAAATCTTGAACTAATGGCCTCAAAGAAGAAATCTTCGTCCAAATCATCACCAGCCTCCAGACCACCGTTATTATTAGAATCGACACCCTCGATTTTACCACGGATGTGTTGATCGCTTGTCGGATCACCAAGATTTGAACTCTCGAGTGCATCATCACCTTTGGCACTTGGTAACTTGTGATCTTTGTCCTTGTAACAATTCCTGGGGCTATCTTGAACAGCAGCATTGGAATTGTTGTTGGTGTCGGAAGCCTCGCCAAACCAACCCGAGAAGCCTTGGACCCCTTCTTTCTCCCTGAAAAGTGCTACTTTCTCCTCAAGACTTTCGAATGGATTAAAATCTGATTCTAGTGGCACTTTTGAATGCTGCTCTGAAGACTTCTTCAAAATGGAGGAGATTGAAGAATTGGCAGAGAGGCCGATCGGAGAATCGAGAAAGAAGTCAAAAAGATCCTTTTCTAATTTTGGCGAATCCTCCTGATCTCCAGAATCTAACAGCAGAGATTGGGGGAACTCGTCGTTCCCGATTTCGACGAGTTCGTCATCTCTTTCGACCGACGGACGTTCTTCCGCCTCTTCTTTGATAGTCGAAATGAAACCGGGAGATGTGTCGACAGAAGAGACCTCGTCCTCGTCGCAGCGGTCCTCGTCCGCGGGCATCCTACCGGTCGTGTTGTAGTCGAAGATGCCCCTCGACAGGTCGACCTCTATGGGGAAGAGCTGGTTGTCCTTCATGATCCCGTGGTTGTCGGCGTGGCATCGAGCGAGAGATGTAACGAACCTCTGCAGCTGGAATACCATGTCCTGAACTAGTGCACATAGAAATTATAATGTATCAAAGCTGAAACGGCCACAATCAATTAAATTACTTCAAAGATTTCCATCTCATCATCGAGAATTACGAATCAATAACAATGGTTCGGCGATGTTACGACAGATGTTCGTGCAGTTGCAATCAGGCCTGTTGCCCAAATCATCATAGTTATGCAGCACTTTAATCATAATAATGATAATACTACTACTACTACTAATAATAATAATAATAATAACAATAATAATAATAGTAATAATAATACTTTAAATTAGTAGACTTGAGTCAAATAAAAAAATGAAATAAATAAATAAATAAACAAATAACCCCGTTTATTGTCGAGAAGCTCCAGTTTCACAAGTACGTCGTTTCTCATTTTGGCAAATTTTGACCGAGCCTCCTGGCGACATCTCAAGACTAATCTAGAAGAGCAAGAATTAAAAATGAGACCCAAAAACCAAGTCAGGAGCAACGAACAAAAAGCGGGATGGTAGAAATTAAATTCCGACATGCTCGGCATTCGTAAATGCACGACAAGACGAACAGAATGAAACGGTCCGGCCGACTGCTCCGTCGAACGGGCAGATACCGGACGGGGGAACAATGCACCCGAACGACCGACCTGTACTCGTAATTTCCAGTTTCGACCCTGTAAAGATACTCGTTGAGGGTGTTGCATGCATACTCCTCGTCGTCCATCTCTTTCACTTTCAAACAGTACGACTGTCGGATGCACAGACACGAATCAAACAAATACTTAAACATTTAATCTCATTTAAATGTAAACAACAATAATACCATCATTAATAATACCTCGAGTGTTACAGTAAGATAAAGTTATATTCTTAGATTGTATTGCAATATTTCCTCGGTGCATAAGCCGTGTTGCTTGAAAGTGAATTACATTCAATACACAAAATTCTCAACAACAATTAAAGTCATAATCACTAAAAATAGATTTTTGTTTGTCCCTCATGAGGTATGGAGTCGGTACCACTTAAGTGTTACTATTAGTCATTTATCAACTGACCAAGTATTCAAACTTCGAGTCGAGATACTTCTTTATGGTGAGCTTCGTGTCGGGAATGGCCTTGCAAAGGTAGGTACTCAGGTCACTCATCATCTGGCAAATAATTATATTACAGGCTCTATTAATTATCATGATCACAACGACATTAATAATAATAATAATAATGAATGATGATGATGATGATGATGATATACAAATATTGAAGATGAGAACCCACAAATAACGAGCATTTTTAAAAACACTTTTTCACAAAATATTGATCACAGTTGCTGTTTGGCCTCCTGAGTAAAATCGTTGTTCAGTGCAAGATGAGCCAACTGATGTCGAAAGTCGATGTCAATTCAAACGAACCATGTCATGATGACGTAGACATATATTCGACGTGCTTCTCGACACAAAAAACATTTACCATTGCCAATATCGCCGCTGCAATGACCTTGAATTGTGACAGATATTCAAATCATCAATGCTATCTCCTAACCGGTTTTATGACCTTGATTAGATTGAGTGCATTCTTCTCCAGCTCCCTGTGAGTGTCACCGAACTTGCTGAAGACGAGGCTCGCCTGTGCCAGAGGTTCCCTCACCCCGATGCCCGAGAACACGTCCCCGAACGCTGGAGGTGTGAATTGGGTCGACGAGACCATTACTCGACGACAATATCATGTTGTGCAACACATGGAAGACGAAATGTGAAATAGCAATAACCAAGAAAAAGCAAATTCTCGATTCAAAAAATAAATAATCAATCAATAAGAAGTCGTCAAATTACCAGACTCACCTCTGTGGGCACGAGAGAGATCGAAGAATGCCTTGAGGAAGCCCTTGGTCTTCAGTGCGAGGTTCCGATAGAGGACCTCCGTCTTTTCTAATTCCTCCAACTTCTTCACCATGGAATCTGTCGAGCGATCGTTCCAAATAACTTTCGATTTCAAAAAATTAATAAATCAAAACCTTTAAAATTGATCTTACTGCTAATGTTGGAGAATCGAAATAACATGGATTTTCAAAATATTTGAGTCAATATAATATTAATGTAATATTATAAAAGCATTATTCTCAAATTAATCAAACGATTATTTCAAGTAATTAGCAGCTAAAAATTCTCTGCCACCTCCATCGACGCAGGATTGACTACGACACAAAAAGCGACGACATATGGTGCAGTGCATGGTTCTGTCATTTCGAGCTTGTCAAGCTCTAAAAATACGTAACATTTTTACGTCTTAAATTCAACCACAAAACGTGCACATCAGACGTGTTACTTTTTTAAACAGGGAAGCATTCATTTGGTTGTTTTCCTATTTTTGACACCAAAGAAATATATTTTTTTGCAAACCATTGCAGAGAATGGCTCTGCTGAGGCCGAGAGCGTCTGCCGTGCCGGACGTCATGCTCTCCACCACCCTGTGCTTCACCTTCTTGAGAACTGAAAATCACCATTATCAATATTAGTATTATTACAATCATTCGATAAAACTAATGATCATTTATTTCACGGTTAACAATCATTCCCCGAACAAAATTTTTTTTTTTTTTATTTGGAAGCAAAACAAAAAAAAGCAACAAATCTATCGTCGCCATCTCAACGACAAGCTATGGTCGTCGCCATCGTAATCGTCAAAACGAACCTACCCAAATCCAACGTCTTTCCTTGCTTCGGATCGGCATGTAGTTTGTTGTAATTGATGGAAACTCGTTCCTAAATGCAAAAGTACGAGAACCGATGAGTAAAATAATTTGTGAAGTACTCTTTGGAAGCGAGGTGAACGACTCGGATTGCCGGCATCGTCGAGCTGCGCTCGGGCACGAAGACACGAGCGCACCTCACGAAGTACTCGACTACAATCTAATGTTTACAATCATCTGACTATCTCGATTAATCACCTCATTAAGTTTAAGCTTAAATTATTTGCGATAAGATGCGTTA
This sequence comes from Hirudo medicinalis, assembly GCA_011800805.1. Taxonomy (NCBI): domain Eukaryota; kingdom Metazoa; phylum Annelida; class Clitellata; order Hirudinida; family Hirudinidae; genus Hirudo; species Hirudo medicinalis. Next base: position 25,570 of record MPNW01000582.1, read on the forward strand.
ATTGCAATCACAAACGGGTTTTCGAACGAAAAATTGTCGGACGTCGAGAAAACGGCGACCGGGCATACATGCACGTTTCCTCCGAGTTCATCCCGTCCGAAGCCGTTCGGCCGGGGGACCGAGCCGACCGGGATTATTTTACGATCAAAATTAATAAGTAATCTTTAAAAAATAATAATAATCCATAATAGTTTTAAAGAATGCTCAAACAATAAAACATCAGAATACAATTGATTGAAATGACACCAGGAAATGGAACGATTAAAAATTTAAACGCCCTCATACTCTCGTCCCGGAACAGTGCCGGAATGTGACGACGAAACAAAATCGGTAATCGTAACGATAGCCGACAGTAACTAACAATTACAACGGAATCGTTAATAATGACGGTCAACCGTTGACATTTGGATCATGCGGGCAACCTCCGACTTGGTCCTGCACTTGGCCGTCACCCCGTTTATGCCGACGATCTCGTCGCCGGCCGCCAAAGTGCCGTCCTTGCTTGCGGGAGTGTTGTCGAAAATCTGGACGATGTAGATGCACGGGCAGTTTGGGGCCCCGCCCCCTATGCTGACCCCCACGAGGTTCTGGTGGTCCTTCTCCAAGGTCACGACCCCAGAGGTCACCTTCATGCCCCTACATGGTTTTTGAGAAATTGATAATTGGTCTTCTGAATATCAACAGGATTGATAGAGTGTTATTTGGATGGGTGAGTTGGATAGTTCAATAATTAAATGATTAAATTAATTAAATTAATTAATTACATAAAAAAGATTGTGCCACTGAATGATGACATATTAACTCTTGTTGTAAACATAAATCTGTAATGCAAATTTATACAAACAATAATTCAATGTCATGTGTTTTACAACGATGTTAATAATCTAATGTTAAATGTTTTACAAGTCTCAGCAAAATGACAGTTGGAGTGGATGTAATGACCACCAAATTGAAACAAAGTACAACACTTAAAGTACTACCTCCAAAGATACACCTTTCGTTTACTGTACAAATGGAGTACAGTCATTCCAATAATAATAATAATAACTAGGACCAGCATAAACCATGCAAATAATGAGTTTCATTGCAGGATCATTTCATCCAAGAATAAATGTTTTGAAAAAGAAACTTAAAGTAGCTGCAGCAAAGGAAATGTACTACAAATTATCTGTATGACATCAATGTCATACCAATGTCACCATCAACATCAGGAATGAATTAAATTAAGCCAAAATGGCATCAAGATTAAAGCAAATCTTCCATTGAAAATTCCTCACATTCTGTCCTCCCAAGGTAGCATGACATACTTCTGTGCATCTGTGAAATAATCTGCAATGTCCTCCGAGGGTATCATCTCATATCCATAAAGGTACTCCATGTTAAAAACAATACCCTATTAATAGCTCAGTCAGTCAATTATTTTCTATTCAAATATTTGCTCAACTTTTGTAACTTTAGACGTTCCTTAAATATTTGTTATGTCAATTTGAACAATTTCCCTAAAGATTTTCCAACAATCTTCTCATAAAGTCAGCAAAGAAAGACTACGCCATTGCATAAGTTTGCCATGATATATCTGGCTATCTTGATCTTCGCTCGAGCATCACAGTAAGAGGCGCTCGCTAAGTATCACTTCAATCTCTAGTATATCGACTCAAAATTCACAACATTTACGAGAGTCCACAGCATACCCTAAGTTGGCAAATAAGAAATTCAAACATAAATAATGTCGGCGAAGCGTATCAGTGACGGTCGCAGTGGAAATAAACGATGCAAATACCATTCACTCAGCAATATAAAAAAAAAAGCGTTCAGTCGTGCGTTCAGTCGATGCCCACGGCAAATATCGATCCATTTCTGACGCAGCAACCGGCTTAAACAGATATCTTAAAATAATGCGAAAGCCGTTTGTCGTAAATAAATAATCCTTGGCACCCGTTCCAATCCCCCGGGCCGCAACCGCCATTTTTAATTCTAGAGTGAAAAGCAGACGACCTCAAAGTGACTAAATGGTTCGATTTGATTTTCGAGTGTCTTACATTTTATCTTCTTCGAGTAGGTAGTAAGGATATGAAAACATCTCAATAGCAATATTTTAAATTAGTAATCAATCTGGCCACGTCACACTTGAGACTTTCATTTATTTTGCAACACAGAAATTGCGATTGCTTATCGATTACAGGTCAATCTGTCGAATTGTTTTTTTTTTATAATTTATTTTATAAAAGCAAAACTTCTACAATTACTTAAAAAATAATACCGACGAGTAAAGCAGTAAAACAAATTTACTCAAAATGTACTTTTATTAGGATTATTGCTATTTCATCAAAAAAACTTAAGTCCAGCTAGGCATTAAAAATAAAAAGTTTAAATGGCATTGAGAAAACTATTCTTACACTCGAAAATTAAATCTTCGAAGTCCTCAAGTCTGAGGGTGCACTTCATTCCTAAGGGATACTTCAAAATATTGTTCGTAATGTTAATGAAATGTATTTTTAAAATCAGAGGTATGCTTCGTTGAAGAGCCTATTAACAAGGTGAATGTTTCCAAGGCTTCAGTCTTGAAGCTGCCTCAGCGTTTCTCAGTTGATGCATTTCGTTTACTGGTGCGATCATGGTGTGATTAAAATATAGACTCTGTTTTATTATCTAAGCATATTTATATTTTAAATTTAATGTTTCTGTCATGTAAGTTCACTAAAGTCAAATCATAAAAGTGATGAAAGGATTCGCTTATTCATACACTTAATATATTCGAAACAAAGGTTTCTTGACTCATAGGGAAACTGGTTTGCATTGCAGAAAGTTGCTCAATATAAATTCTTTACTCAATCTTGCGAATTTTAATGCTCTAGTTTATCATGGATATTGTAGGATCGCACATTTGCCGTTGGTGCTTACAATACCATCTTATAAAACCTTGGAATTCCACTTTCGTGCCCACAGACGTATGATCTTGCATGTTATAGTAAGTGGTTTAGTCGTTAATCTGTAATTTAATGATTCCATTATTAACAGCAATGGCATTTATGATAATGCTAGCGAAAAGAATGCCTCGCTTTAAACAGAGTCGTTGTTTGTTTTAAAGAGGCTTTCGCGAAGATAATGTCTCTCGCCGATGTACGAAGCGCGGAACTTACAATTAAGGTTTCTTGAAAGTCGCTATTTCTTTCAATGCTTGTTTATTTGTAACACATCTGGAACGGATGTGAATTTATTCGATTATTGTAAAAGTTGCGTTGCTGTGAGAATTTAATGCAGCGATTGTTTGTTTAGACAAATCCTATAACAGACGACTACGATGTGGACTGGAATAATAAGTTGGGATGTGGCATAACAGGCCCTGTCAGGTAAATATTGAGTTTAATATAGCGCTTAACAATTTTCTTTCTTTTTTTTTTAAATTGGAATGCTTAATTAGAAAGCAGAAGTTTTTATATTCTTGTAATATGTGCCATGATTGTGATGTTTTGACGTGTTTCAGGCCATGCAAGTGCAAAAAAACTGGTGCCTTATTTGCTCTCAAGTGCCTCCAAGATAATGCCAAGTCCCGCAGAGAAGTCGAACTCCAGCAAAGATGCCAGGGCCATGAACACATTGTTTCGATCTTCGATGTATATTTAAACGAGCTTCAGTTTCCAAGCGAAAGATCTCCCAAGTAAATGTTTCATGATATAATAATTTCTTATGTTGTAATGTAAATATTCAGTAGAAAGTCTACTTGCTATCTTGCTATTAAAGTGCCTTCATATTCTAAATATTGAAGAATTTCTATTATGCATTTCTGACGAGCGACATGCAAATGCTTCTTTAGTGATTCAGTTGCAAATTCCTCTCTGCCATGTTTTCTTTCACGTATTATTTACGATGTTTTTTATTCGAATTGATGGAGTTTCAATGATCTTTGAACTCTCCATCTCATGATACTCTGTCACCAGCATGTTTATTTTTCTTGCATTCATTTGATGTTACATTAAGAGACAAGACTTTTTTTTTAAATCTTTTTGTTATTTTAATTCATTTATTGTTTTTTCGTTTCATCATTTTGTGATGATGGCAATCAATAATTGCAAAAATGGTTACAACAATATGATGATGATTCATGATGCGACAGGAGTCGTCTGCTCGTAGTCATGGAGTTGATGGAGGGAGGAGAATTGTTTGACAGAATCAAGAAGTCCAAATATTTCTCAGAAGCAGAGGCAGTCAAATACACTCTCCAAGTCTGTCTTGCAATGTTTTCCTAACAAAAATCATTATTTGAATATTTAAAAAAAATAATTTGCAATATAAACCATTCTTGCACAACATTATATCTGTGTTCACCAACAAACCTTCACAAAAATCCCATTAAGACCAACTTGTGTAAGCCTCATTTATCCTCGACTGAACGACAGTGGTGGATTCAATTCAGCGAACTTGATTTGTTTTGTGAATCTGTGCTGCTAACTAATGCTTTTAATAAACAGCATTTGACGTCCGGTAGCTATTTATGACATCTCTGACGCTATGCAAATGGCGCATTATAAATTAATTATTATTATTATTATTGTTGTTATTATTATTATTATGACCACCAATCGACCGTTCCAGATCGCCAGGGCCATACAGAGATGTCACTCTCTGAACATCGCACACAGGGACCTCAAGCCTGAGAATCTTCTGCTTAAGGATACATCTGAGGTATAATCATCATCATCATCTTCATCGTCGTCGTCGTCGTCGTTGTCGTCGTCGTCATCATCATCAAAGTGTTTCAAGTTGTTGTTGCTGTTGTTAAGGTCTGTTATAATTGTAAGTGTCACTTTCGCTGCTGTCGTTGTTGGCAATTGTACTAAAGGTAGCAATGGTATGGTTGTTATTGTTGTATGATTACGTTAACAATGTATTGGATGAATCGTAAAAACGTCAAAATGTCGACGACAATTGCCACGACTTACCGACCTACGTCGGCTGCATCCGGCGACGATCGATCGACCGTCACACCACGTCTCGACGATGTCATCTTTAAGTGTGTCGGTAAATAACTACCAGTGCCATTCTCAGCATTAGTGTTGGGCGTAATAGTATCGACCTTAATGTTTCGAAGAATACTTTTTTAAGATAATGTCACAATAATAATAATAATAATAATAATAATAATAATAGTAGTTAATTTATAATGATAATAATGTTGTTGATGATGATGACGACGACGATGATGTTGACATAATAATAAAGTTTTATTACAATAAGTCGTCCATTTGTCTACGAACAGGAACATCGGGGACTCGTAATTAGTTCAATTGTTTGATGTTTTAAAAATTGCATTAAAACTCCAATTCGACAGGATGCAGTCATCAAATTGTCTGACTTTGGATTTGCCAAGTTGGACGAGGGAAACCTGAAGACCCCGAACTTCACTCCTTACTTTGCTGCCCCTCAGGTAACGTCCTCGATGCTCTCTGCCCCGTGTCACATGACCTACATTGTTGCTGCCCCTTTTTTTTACATGACCTAATTTCTCTAATAGAATGGTTGACTTTGTGGAGCAATTATTACATAGGAATTATCATTACTACGATGATTAAGATTACGATCGTCGTCGTCATTGTTACGATCGTTATCGTTATCGTTATTCACGGATTGTGACCAACTCATGTTACGTTACGATGTTATTGCTCGACCTGGGAGGTGATTCTATTATTAACAACGATCGGTTCGACTGTCGATCATCATTTCGGGCCCTCGTGACGGGACGTCGTGCTCGTCGCATCGGTTGCGTCTGTCGCAAGGATTGGCGATGCTGGTCGACAATTTAGTTATGGTTCCATGTTTTTTTAAATTTTGGAACCGATGTTCGTCGTTGTTATGCTCTGTTCATCTTATCACAAGCGTCACTTTGCATTCCCGTTATTTTGTAATAATAATAATAATAATAATAATAATAACATCATTAGAGATGATGGCAATGATGATGATAATAATAACAACAATAATAGTTATAACAATGATAGTAATAATAACAACAATAATATTAATAATAATAATAATAATAATAATAATAATAATAATAATAATAATAATGGTAGTAGTACTTAATTTATGTGCCACGAGAAGCATGCTGAAACTCTTTTCCTTTTCCAGCTTTCAACTTATTTTCCAACCGAGTTATTTCCAATGTAATTTCTTAAACTGAATTTTAATTTTCAAACATTTGAAAAGGAAAACAAAAGGCTCAATATTTTTCAACATTTGAACTTTCCAGGTGCTTCAAGCACTGAAGAACAAGCAAAGAATGAAGAGCTCGTGCTTCCAGCCGTCTCTTTCGCCCCTGTGCTACGATAAGGTCATCATTTATTATTATTATTATTATTGTTGTTGTTGGTGTTGTTGTTGTTATTGTTATTGTTATTATTATCATTATCAACATAACCAGCATCATCATCATCATCGTCATCATTGTTATGGCAACCTTGACACCTCAAATTATTGCGTCAATTATTTCATAATTACAAATAACTGTCACATTCTTGCTGGAAGTGTGAGGTTGTCGTGATGATGATGGTGGTGGTTATCTCTTATCATTAGTGGCTAATTCACTAAGGAAACATTTAGTAATGACATAGCTGAAACATCATGACCAACTCCATGCTAGTCATTATCATCACCACTACCCTTATTACTATCATCAGTAATCACCTGCATCATTATCATCGTCATCATCATACCTCACTGACCACATCAGAGCTGTGACATGTGGAGCCTTGGGGTGATCGTATACATCATGCTCTGCGGCTACCCACCCTTCTACTCAGAAATTCCCAACACCCAAATCTCCAGGAAGATGAAGCAGCGAATCATGGCAGGGCAGTACGAGTTCCACGAAGAGGATTGGTCGATGGTCTCGGGTCAAGCCATGGATTTTGTGTCGAGGTCAGCCAATCAGATTTTTTCTATATTTTCTAGGCACTTGTTAATTATCATGTCAGATGAGTAATCACAAATCACATCAGACTGTTGCAACGAATTTTCATTTTCCACATTGTTGCTTTTTTAAATTTATTGTTTTAAAAAAATTTCATTTGTTTACATTTTTGTAACGACCGACATCGTTACAACTGATTACAATTGATATTTTGTTTCGAATGCCGTGCTCGACTCTTTGTACGAATTTTGAGTGCTTTGTTTATCGCCCGAGCGACGACGAGTTGTAAATGTCATCCGAAACGTCTAAAGTCTAAACGTCGTCTGAATGACTAATGAATGACCAGTCAAATGTCGTTCGAACGACCGAGCACCAAACATCCGACTTGCCGACAGGTTGCTGCAAGTCGACCCGACGGAGAGATTGAATGTCGAGGAGGCCGTCAGGCATCCGTGGCTCGTGAACAAACCTTCCACCACTCGACTGCAGTCTCCCTCCATTCTGTCCAAGGTGTTTAACTCGTTACAAAGATTCAGTTACAACTGATTAGTGATTGTTGTTTGTTTAGGAATAATAATTGTAATAATAATAACAATAATAATAATAACAACAACATTAATAATAATAACAATAATAATAATAACAACAACATTAATAATAATAACAACAACATTAATAATAATAACAATAACAATAATAATAATAATAATAATTTGTGGTAGCAATAACAGTGACAATGTGATCGACTGTGAATGTGATCAAGCATGTCATGAGTCACATTTACCAAAGCATTCAGTTTGCATCAAATGAGTTTGATTGTATGTAGTTGTGGGCAGTTGAGGCTCAAGTCATTCTATCTTTGGTGTGCAAGTTAGCTCAGAGGATTGTGGTGACAACCCATCTTGCACCAAAAAGCACCCATGAGAGGCAGAGCAGTATAAATGGCCTAAGAACCCCTATGGCACTACATGAATGTAATTATTACCAAATGTTGTCAATAACAACAATAATAATAATAATAATATTAATAATAATATTAGTTGATTATATTTAATAATAATTTCGACGTTCTGATGATGATGATGATGATGGTGACGGCAATCTTTCCGACGACTTTTTGATCTCCTTTTGGCCGACAGTCATCCCTGACGGACATAAAGGAGGCCCACGACTACCAACTGACCACCATGAGGTTGCCCGACCTTCCGATCATGCTGAAACCTCTGAAGAAGATCAACAACTCCATCCTTTCGAAGAGGTGATGATGCTGATGATGATGATGATGATGGTGGTGGTAATGATAGTTGTGATATCACTGTGATGACAATGACGTTATGTGATAATTATGACGTTAGTAATGATAATGGTGATGATGGCATTGGGCATGATGTATTGTTCTTGATGTCCAAGATTCCTGCAATGGGAATGATCCTATTGTTGACCGAATGTTATTGTTGAGTGAGACGTATCTTTTCAGTTTACTGTTAAGTTATTAATTATTAGGCTTACCAATCTTTTAGATATTTGTTGTTATTATTATTTTATTATTATTATTATTATTATTATTATTATTATTTATTTGTTATTTATAATTCTTTATGTTACATAAATAACCACTTTATATCCAGAAACAAGCAACACAAGGCCTCGGCATCGACGACGGCAACCAAAATGCTTCAACAATCAAAGCAACAAGTTGAAATGCTGACGATCCCAGAAAACCCTGCGTCGACCGATCAGGACAAAACGCCGACAAACTCGTGCCAGGAGGGCGATTCCCTTTTCAAGCCCGAAGCCCTCGTCGACGATGCCGTCCGTGCTTCCGTCGGAAACCTGAACATCTCTGAGGCTTCATCCGAAGAGCAGCAAAGGACCCCGACCAACGAGGACGAGGCCGTCGACGGCAACGAAATCGAGCCCGACCTGCAATAGTTTCGGAGTTTGAGGTCACTTTATTGAATGTTCGTGTGCATCGGATATATTTATTGTTCACGTTTTTTGAAAGCGCATTTTTGAGTGCAAATAGCATATTTTTTTACTATTTTCGAAGCTTTTATACACAAATTGATCGTGGTCTTTTCATAATTTTTCTTCTCGTGCTTTCTTCTTTCGTTTTGAATGCATCGACATTGTGCTGATCTGCAATGATTTTGTGACAGTCGTCTGAACATTTTTTTTATACCAGTTTATGGATTTCAACTTTCCAAACTTGCGTAAGATTTGCGGGAGTCGTTCATCTCATCAGTCATCGTAACCGAATTTTTTGAGTTTCTCGAAGCTACCGATGTCGAGTGTGCCTTAACGCGACCTCAGATTTTTGCACCCTTGAAACAGCTGTCCGTTCGTTTTTTATTTTTTGTGCTCTCAAATTTCAACTTGCTCTGGTGCAACTAATTGATCCTGATTGTTGTGTCTTTGCAACCGTATTTCAAATAATCCAATTTATGTCACCTGCATCAAGTAACGCTTATAAGTTCTTGTAATCTCCCCTTTTTTTTTCATTTTTATTTGTAAATTACATTTGAAGTGGGCCGCTGAATTCGTTTGCAATATTCAGCTCGATTTTGTATCATTTCCTCCCGAGAACGTCTGATTTTGTGTTTGGTGGTAAGCGGAAGTCCCGTTATATTGCTTCTTGTTCGATGTTGCTGTAGAGCAACATTTTCTAAAACTTTGTTAGTCTCGATAAATTCTCAGATAGATATAATTTCGAAAGGAGTAACCCCGAAATACTAGAAAAGGACTTGGTGCGATCTAATAGTTGTGGGCAGACGGATGGCAGCGCCGGATGATAAGCAGGATGGGAATTAAGTCCATGTTTAGATTTAAGGTAAACGTCCTTGTCAAGTCTAAATGTTTGTTGTGGGCCATGTAGGTTAATTTATCTATAAAAAAATGAAGAGACCAAAGAATGATTAGCTAAAGCAACTAGAACGACTAAATCAGGTTAAGTCTTATCAGGCAATACGCTGGAACGCGTCAAAGTTGTAATGAATTTAAAATTAACTAAATAAATTATCGATTATTAATAGATTATCGATATATAAAACACGCACTATGCTATTGTTTGATGATTATCCGAGTACAATTTAATCTCGATTTTTTTTAGTGTTGGAAAAGCGCGAACATTTGTTTTGATTTTTAAGACATTTATCTTGGTCCTAAAATATAATATTAAAACTCTTTGAAGTTTAGACATTTTGCAAATTTGTAAATTTTGAGATTTCGTTCGCATTCCTAAAGTAAAATAGTATAAGATGTCTGGAATAACCCTCAAGTTTGAGGATTTGGTCAACATAACTGGCTTAAAATCAAGTTCACTCAGTGCAGTTGAAGAATTGGAGTAAGACGATTTATTAAACATAGAAATTTAAATTTATTCGATTATATTAGATGAGATCATTGTTTTATTAAAGCCTCAGTGGAAGTAAAATAAAGTACTTTGATCCTGGAGTCTTCTCCAAACTGAAAAAATTGAAATCTTTGAATTTGTCCAACAATTTGCTGAAAACGATTCCTGATAGTGTAACGTGTGACTTGTCCAAAGTTAGAAAGCTTGACATAGCAGAAAATTCACTAACAACTCTTGAGTTTCTTAAAAACTTTGCAAGTCTTGAAGAGCTTCAGAGTTCACAGAATGGCTTGGATGTTGGTATCTGTTTTGATGATTCTCTTTGTACTTTCATTAGGATTATAGCTGATTTAGATTGTTTAATTTTAGTTATCTCAGAAATTTGTTGCTGCCTGCTTTTGTCCTTGTCTGCAAAAAATTGATGGAAAGTCAATTGAAAAATACAAGCACCTGACTACAGAATTTAAAGAGAAGCTGAAACATCTTGTATGGAATTTATTTGACTTTAATTTAAATTATTTGAATTTATGTTTTTATGAATTTATCTTGGTTTCAAAAATCCAAAGTTTTTATTAAAAACACCAGTTATTGTAATAATTATTAGAACCAATAAATTGCAATTCACTATTATTATTATTATTTAAACATTACAAATAACTAATGATTTTGCTCGGCCTTATCGATCGACACGACTTAACATCTCTATTGCTCGGAAATAAAACGATCCGTCATCTATGACTTCAAAGTGTGAGAAGATATGCCAAGAGGACTTGTCTCGACTGGAAGCTTCGGAGGAGGAAATTCTGAGGCAGGAGTTGCTGAAACTGGTGAAGGAGCAGAAGCCATCCATCTCCGGACTGCCCATCAACATCAAGGAATTCATGGTAGGTTACTCAAGAGGATCGATTGCATCTTTAGTTACAATAATTTGCGTTCGAAAGACTCGTATTGCAGGTGATGGATTTTAGCTGCTCGATAAATGTATCGGTAGCAGACACGGCAAATAAAAATATATAATATTAATGATATATTAGAAATATACAATTTAAAAATATGATATTTAAAGAACATTCAAATTATAAATATTTGCCAGAGGCACCATTGAATTTTGGCAAAACTGTTAACTCGACCTTTTTCAAAATGAATTACTGTGGCATTTTACTTTTCAATCTGTCGTCAATTCATAAATAAAACTATCAAACGTTTCCCATGCCGACCAATCCGTATCTAGATAAAGGATTTCTGCAAGGGATACCAGTTGAAACCACCGGCAGCCTCGAAGGGCCCCGGGTCGCCGACGAAGAGGGCATCGACAAAATCCCCCATTCCTTCGTCACCGAGCGTACCGCTCAAGTCCCCCACCAAAAAGAGGAAGCAGTCCAAAGGGGATGAGAAAGTTACTGAGACTGTCAAAGCAGAGGTGTGAATGGTGTTTGTTATCACATATTCGTTGTTGTGGCTATGAGGCAGTTCACAGATTGTTATTTGTTTCAATAATTATTATATTAATTAATAATAATAATTGTTTAGTGTTGGCAATTATTACCTCATTGATTTATTATACTGACAGTCACATTTCTTTCTTGTCTACACGAATAATATTCTACACTTCTGAAACAAGTGGATAAATTCAGATATAGTTGGTCACGAGATGTTTATGTTTTGGCTATGACTCGTCTGCTCCCAATAATAACTTACCGGATCGATTCGTTTACTAATCGATTCATTTTATTGACCCGGTCGCACTCCTCCAGGTAACGAACCCGGAATACGAGCCCCTGCATTTCATTCGCTGTCACTCTGGCAACAAGAAAGCCTTGAAGGAAGGCCATTCCCTGGACGATCCGACCGACGAGCTGACCAACGTCTGGAGCTGTGCCTTCGAGCCCCACCCCACTGACGAAGGTCCGACGGGATTTTGTGACATTCTCGTGCATTTAGTCTGAGAACGTGACGTTGTCCATTTTTTTATTATTTATTTTTTAAGTTGATTTCTTGGATTTGTTTTGGACAGATTTTTTTTTTAAATTAATGGGCAATGTTGGTAACGATGATAATGCAATGGTGATGATGATAGTGATGATAGTGATGGTGATGATGATGATGTTCCCGTTACGAACGAAATTCATACCGGCGGAGTGATTGTTTGTCGATCGTTTGTTTACTAAAAGTTGTATAAGTGATAATATTAACAACAATAATAATATTTAAGTAATATTATTGTACTAAGTATTGGAGATTATCACAACAGGTAAGATGACTGGCATAGTTGCTACCTGTGGTGGTTGCATGGTCTGCCTGATTGACTGCAGGAGCGGTCAGGTCTTGAAGAGGTTCTGCCAGCAACACGAGGTTTTCACTCACTTGTTTGTTGTTGTAGATGATGTTGTTGTTTGTTCTTAGGCATCATCATCATCATCAACATCACCTTTACTTTGATTAATTATTAATTGGCAACCTATGGAGGAGAGCAATTAATGTTGAGATGTCATGATTTTGTTTGGGCTCGACTTTGTTTGAATGTTTCGTTGTGCGACGTGCATGTACATCATGGCAAAAATGTTTAGCGACTCATAAGCACAAATGTCTACTTGCACTTCTGTGTGTAAAAGGTCGATAGGTGTCGTGTTCGAAACCCAGCTTGCACCGCCAGAAGCCTCTCTTTGAGATGTGAGATATGTAAATGGTCTAAGAGCCATATGTAACATATTATATATTATAATAATGATGATGATGATTGCTTATGTTTATCGAACTGCATAAATACACTTGGTATTACTATTATTATTATTATTATTGGCATTAATTAATAATTAACGTGTAATAATTAATTATTTAATGTTAGTTATGGTTAGTAGTGACGTTGTTGACTGATGACCTGTCGTCTGTACTGATTGTCTTCTTAGCAATTCTTTTGTCTCACCTGGACCACATTGAAAATAGAAAACTCCTTCTCCAATGTCTTGGCTGTAGCAGGTTGGCATTAGTGTTTTTATTCATTATTCTTAATTATCATAATTATTTTGTATTATTACAAATAAAAACCGTTGCGAAATACATGCAAAACGATGTATACATTGAATGATCAGATGCCGCTCGATAGAATGTTGATGTCGTAATCAGCTAAATTAATTTTGTTGGTCGAATCCAACCAAGTCGCACAATTATTAATTATTAGTGTACACGAATAGACAGAGGAATGTTACGTGAACACGAATACGAATGTAAGTGACCTTTAACTCACAGGTCACAATGGACACCTGAAGCTCATCCATCCGACCCAGTTGATCTGCTTCGCCGAGCACGGAAACGGTCGACCGAACAAATCGACCTCCAACTTTTATTACTCCTCCCTTCTTTTCCACCCCAGTGAAAAGTCCTGGCTCTTCTGTGAGTCTTCTGTGGAGATTTCTTCATTTATTTGTCCTTTTGGTTTTAATTTTTCAATATAATACTTCAAAAAATAATTGTTATTCCATTATTATCATCATTATTACTATTATTATTATTATTATTAAATTTTATCTAGGTATTTTTAATATTAATAATTTTTAAATGCGTTTTATAATTGTTTCGATTAAATTTTTAAGGTTCCTCGTCCGACTCCACGGTGACCCTGTTCGACGTCGGAGTTCCGTCCGGTCCGAATTATTCCACTCGGATCAAGTGCGTTTTTTATTATTTGTTATTTTGAAGAAACCTTTTTAATTGGACATTGAAACTTCTGATTCTGCAATATAAATGACTCAATTAAACGTAAATAAACATCTAATTTATGTTTGTCGAACCATCCGAGTGGAAATAACTCGATCGTCGTCAAATCCAATCGAAGAAAGTAACATCGGCTTCTCTTCCAGAAGCTTTCTTTCTGAAAGCGAATCCAAGTGATGCGACATAAAAGTCATCCATTTTTCCTCTTCCAGACAACTGGCTGTTTTCAACAGCAACCCGGCAGCTGGAATTCTCAACATAATCCTCAACAAACCTAACGGTTGGCTCATGGGCGGAACGAACAAAGGCATCATGGTTTGGAGTGTCGGAAAGGACGGGGAAAGATCCAGCAAAACCATTTCCACCATAAAACGAAAGTGGGTTTTCCATCTGATTCTGTCTGGAACATAGACTGATCGATTAAGAAGCAGTAGTTTCTTTAAATTAATTTTAGAGAACCAATAAGAACTGTCACTGTTCCTCATGCCTCTAATTCTCAAGTGGTTGATGGTCTGACCTGCATCGACGACAGCCACATCGGTTTGTTTACATGTACAATATATAAATATACATAATATACAAAATTTAAATAATACACAATACCCCAGAATTAAATGCAAATGATAATGTCGAGGGGCTGCTTCAGCCGAGATTATTATTAAGGACTCTAAAAATATTTTTTGTGTGCACCGGCTATGACGTCGGGACATTTGCAAATTCTCTTTTCCTTCCAGCATGTAAGTTCGTTTCCCACGGTTCCATCTATGTCTTCAACGTCGACAACCTAAGCAAGGGCCCCCTGCTCACCCTCCAATGGCACAAAACCGACACCGAGTTCATAGGAATTAATTACAGTAGTGGTTCGTACAAATTTTCTTTTTAAGGACCGCTAATGGCTGCCCTGATTTACCAATGCGAGCACTGTTGTTTAGTTCATACATCGACTCAATTTGTTTCATTCGAGTATTTATTTATGTACTACAAATATTCACTTTTAATCACTTGGTGGCTGGAGTTTATTTTGTTACAAATGTCAATAACGACGGATTTTGGAGATGTTTGACTTTAATTATTTTGTTATTGTGTTTATGAAATTCTCAGGCATATTGGGCTGTGGTGACGACGACGGGAGCATCTGGTTGTACAGAATTGAGGACTTAACAGAACACACCAAGGGTTCGAAGAAGCCCATCACCCCTTTCAAGGTTTGGAATCACCTATAGGCCTCTATCAGCATTTGATAAATAAATGATTAAATGATGGCTAATGGCCTATAGATCCTGCATTGGCCAAAGTGTAAGATCGACCAAAGCCATCCAAATGACTCCAAAATGGTGGATGTCCTAGAAAAACCAGAGGCAAGCATTCCATCCATATCCATAAAGTAAACTTTAGACTGAGAAATTAAATTGCTTTGTTTTTTCACAGCCTCTCATCACCAATAGTATCGAATTTAACTCAAGGGGAGAATTCCTAGTTTCACTGACAGACTGTAACATCGTCTGCATCTGGAAGACCACCTCAAAATAGAACCCATTGTGCTATTGACACCCATAACATTTGTTCAAATAAATTTTTGGCATTCCACAAGATATTAAAACATTGTCTTTTGTGATGGATTTATTAACCCAAACATTTTTCCATACAAAACCGATCCTAAGAAATCCATTAGCATGAGAACTTCAAACTGTCTGCTAAGCTTTTTAGTCGAACAATCCGAATCCCATATCACCATCTTCTTCATCCTCGGATTCCTCCTTCTTCTTCTCTTCTTTCTTAGCTTCTGCATAGATAACATTTGGTTATCATTTGTAACATGAATGATTATACAAATTGATCTCACCTTGGGCTGATTCGGCGGCCTTGGTTTCGGTAGCTGGGCCGGCTGAGGCGACGGCACCACCAGATGGGACAGAAGCCAACTTTTCTTTTCCTTAAGACAGGTCAAAAATCAAATAGTTAAAAGTTGTCGAAAGAATGAGCCATTACAAATTCCAATGTTCTAAGTTTGCAAATGTTCACTCCTCTTGTAATACTCGAATCTTACCGGCAGCGATGAGCTCCTGAATGTTCTTTCCGCTCAGTTGGTCAACGACTTTTTGGGCGAGGGCCTTGTCACAGTCTACACCAACACTGCTGAGGATCTTATTAACATCATCGACGCTGGGGGAATCGTTTCCACCCATAAGAGCCAACAAGTAAGCGCTGAGGTATCTCATCTGAAAACGTGCATCCAACGATATTCATAAGACCAAAATCCGTTTTCATTTCAAGAAGATGGAGCCAAATTTTTTATCTACACTATGTTTTAATTTAGTAGCAGGAATTCTATCAAAGTTACACAATTTAAACGCAGACAAACCTTGAAATTACGTCGTGCACCAACACGTTACTGCAAACAGTAAAAAGGAAGATGGCTGTTAAAATTACTAAAGACATTAAAGTTAAAAGTAGACGCTGTTACAAAGCATTAAAAATGTAAAATATTAGCAAAATTAAATAAATATTTAAAACTGAATTATAATTAATTGTAATAAAATAATTAAAAATAAATTTATAGCTAGATCCTCATAAATTTCTGCTACGCCGGTAGTCATATACAATGTTTGGAAACGTTCTATTATGACCTCGGAAAATCTAGCTAAAAAGCTTTTACAGTCTAAAGTGCCTTTGGGAATACCGTCTGGACGGTTAGGAGTTTTATGACAAAACGTATGCATTAAACATTTGTTGCAATAGCCTTCCCGGCTTGGATTTATTATAATTTCTAGGCAGACGTTATCTTAAAGGAATTGGATTATAAATAGCAACAAATCTTTTAGGCCCCTGAGATCAAATACAAAAAATCGTAAAGATTTTTCAGTCCTTCCCTGGGAAAATTACTTCGAAAAATGTGAAGACCTGAACATTGATGGAGATGTATATTTTCAAAATTTGTTGCAAAACCTGCTTTGTAAATGCATCTAAAGATTTATGTGTAAGTTGGTTTCTTAATAACTTATAGGTATTCAAGATCTACATGTCTGGTAACTCAGGTCCTGTGTGCTTTTTCCTTCATGGAGGAGGGTTCTCAGCTCTTTCATGGGCTGTTTTATCAGTCAGTTGTGACTGTACTTAATTAGTACAAAAAACATACTTGCCATTAAAAACTAAATGTTTTGATTTAATTGTCCACAACATGTTTATTACTTAAAATATCTTTTTACTCAATAAATATAAATATTTAAAAACCCAATACACAGAAACACATATCGGATGCAGTGACTTGCCGATGCGTGGCCATGGATCAGAGGGGCCACGGGGACACACACACGACCAACGACGAAGATCTCTCCGCTGACGTCCTGGCCAAGTAATGAATTCGAATAATTTTATGTAACAAGCTTTTATTGTTTAATCCACATATTAATGTTCTAATTTTTTTGCACGATTACTTTAACTCGTGCCAATTTTTACCCTTAAAAGTGATGTGGGAAGGGTGATCGAAGCTTTGTACGGTCCTGATTTGCCACCAATTGTTCTTATTGGCCACAGGTATGCTGAATATTAAACAATGCATGAATATTTAGTAGGATGTGTTAACGAGATGGTGCCAATTGATAATTCAGCATGGGAGGAGCAATAGCTGTCCATTCATCTTTCAAGAACACCGTTCCCTATCTTGTCGGTCTCATCATCATCGACGTTGTCGAAGGTTTCGCTTGCAATAAAAGTGATTAATATTAATGACACGATAATAAACCTAATTAACATTTATCAGGCACGGCTCTGGATGCTCTGTCGAGCATGCAGGGTTATTTAAGAAGTCGTCCGTCGAAATTCGAATCATTAGAGGCAGCCATAGAATATTGGTTGGCATTCCCTTATTAATTATTCATGATTTGTAGGATGCAGGATGTTTGAACCTTTAAGCAAAACATTAATTTTGTGTCTACTTTCAGTTGCAAGTCTGGTCAAATCAGGAACATGGAGTCCGCAAAGGTTTCTATGGTCGGGCAGTTGAAGAGGTTAGGAACGTCAGTCGCATTCATGCATTCGTATTTATGCATTCGTATTCAGGCATTCGTATTTATTTACGCATTCATATTTACATTCACGACGTGTATTGCAATGTCACGAATCGTAACAACGCTCGACAAGAATGCGCCTGAGATGAAAGATACATTAGATATTTCAAGATGTAAATTTATTTATTTTTAGATAATTTTTTTTTTTAAAAACCGATCGAGGCAAAACAATTTGAGTGGCAATGATGAAAAAGCCACACGACATACCACGACATACCTGCCGTCATCATTTAACGTATCATAGGATACATTCATCTTTGATTACATCTCGAGAATGACATTTCGTGTTCGTTCGATTAATAACAAATCATTTATTCAAGATTGGACACCAACGAAACCGCTACTTCGGAGACCACACACGACAGGCTGACGGAGATTAAAACTGACGACGTCATCAGAGAAGAAGAAGAAGAAGAAGAAGAAGACATTGGAGGCAGAGCCGTCCAAGAAAATAGCCACAAACCTGTCTCACCTGCGAGTTTATATTGATGTGTTGTTTTTGAATTATTCATGAAATTATTATTATTATCATCATCATTATTATTATTATTACTACTATTATTATTATTATTATTATTATTATTATTATTATTGTTGTTGTTGTTATTATTATTATTATTTTCATTATTATTATTATTATTGTTGTTGTTGTTGTTGTTGTTGTTATTATTATTATTATTATTAGTTGCACAATGTAAATATTTTTATCGGTTCATCATGGGCTACTTAATGAATGACAGCATGCCGAAGCAGCAAAGTCAGGAACTTCGGGCAAGTACGGATGGAGGATCGATCTCACAACAACAGAGCCTTACTGGAAAGGTTTGATGATGATGTCGGTGATGATGATGACGATGCAGATGATGGTCATACATATTACCGAGCTTTGATAAACTTATTTATTATCTGATAACTGTGATTTTATGCAAATGTTGTGATCAGTGCTTGACTATGATATTTGTTTCAATCATGTCGTAAAGCATTTCCAAACGATATTTTCAAAGATGACATCCTTAATTATTTAGGACCACTTTTAATTGGATTTATTGCTGAACCGAATAAACTCTCGACAGGGTGGTTCCAAGGACTGTCGCAAATGTTTTTGGCCTGCTCGCCCCCCAAGATGCTGCTCCTCGCAGGTCGACGAAGTATTTTACGGATGTTGATTAAATATGCTGATTATGAATTATGTTAATTACGCACTGCATATTAAACAATTATTAATTATCAATTCTTGTTGTCATTATCATTGTTATTAAATGTGTCAAACTCTTCAAACAATCTCTGACAGATTTTACCATTTTCACTCTCAACAGGTGTTGACAGGTTGGACCGAGATCTCACCATCGGCCAGATGCAAGGTTGGCATGATTGGTCGATTAATTAATTAATTAATTAATTACTCAGGTAAAAGGAGATTTCATCCCTCTGGAATCTAGTGAAGTGGTGCAGGATGATTTTCCTCCCTTTGTTTGACACCCTCTTTGTATTTGTTTCTTTCTATTGCTAACGTGATGGTGTCTCGGTTGGTCTGACGGCGTACCCCGGCAGACCTCGACCCCTTTTGTTCCTTTGAAAATAAATTGATTAACAAACATGAGATTTATTGATTTCAACAACGTGAACTCGAACCTCCATCAACAGGGAAGTTCCAGCTGGAACTGATGCCACAGTGTGGACATGCCGTCCACGAGGACTGCCCGGATAAGGTTGGTGGCAGAAGCTGGGGATCGATTGATTGATTGATTGATTGATCGATGCATAAAGAAAGAATGGGAATGGAGGCGGCTTTCGTTGTCCGATCATCCGATACGATCTTTACCCTTTGAAAGGATTTGCCAAATTGCCCTCATTTTGTAATTCTGGGATGTAAATATGATTTCACTTTGATGGCATCTGCTGTCCAACGACACTATTTTTTCCAGGTTTCAGAGAGGCTAGCTGGATTCCTGGTGAGATACAAACTGGCACAACCAAAATCTGGGGATGTGAGGTAAGGACTTTCCCACCGGGCAGTTTGGGTGATTGGTTTTGAATTATGGTTGCAGTTGAGATCAACTTATTAGTGTCTTTGGTTTAATTTGCATTGTGAGCTTGACTTTTGAGTTTGTTGAGGATTAAATTTATTTTTAAGTGTTTTGTTTTTAATTGTCATTTGGAATAAAAAATAAAACAATTCTTTAATGATGATGGTGATGGTGATGATGATGATGATGGTGATGAGATGATGATGATGATGATGATGATGATGACGAAGAGAAGAGGACCTATGAAGACCTTCAGGACTTTGAGGCCATCAGGGCCTTGTTTCAAGAAGTGAGCTTCCATTCAATTGAGAAATATTTAATTAGATAGGCTAATTGTAGGTAATTTAATTGANATTCTTTAATGATGATGGTGATGGTGATGATGATGATGATGGTGATGATGATGATGATAATAATAATAATAATAATAATAACAATAATAATAATAATAATAACATTAATAACAACAATAATAATAATAACAATAATAATTTACATAATTACATAGTTAACATAACATAGTATTACATATCATGGATTGTAATACCATCGATTACACCTGCCTTCACCTATGCAGGAGTTTTCCGCACTTTCCTTGAGGATCGATCTCTATGAACATTCTGCTTCAATTTCCAGGAGGATGAAGACAAGTTTTTATGATTGCAATTCACTCACTAATTCATTCATTCTTTCGTTCATTCATTCAATCATCAATTTATTTATTAAGTATTATTTATTATTTATTTAGTCGTTGAGCTGCATAAATACATGCGTTAGTAATAGATTTAATTTCGCTGTTCAATATTTAGACTATTTATTGCATGCGTGTGTGCTTGTATGTGTGTGTGTGTGTATATGTGTGTTTATGTGTGTGTGTGTATATGTGTGTGTTTGTGTGTGTGTGTGTGTGTGTGTGATGCTTTGTTCAGTTGTTCATTCAGTAAAAAGTAGAGTTGCTTCTTTATAAGGATGCCTCTGCTTGCTTTCTCAATCCTTCGATGACATCGGTTTAAAGGCATTGGTGGCATTTCAATGGTATTTTGGTGGCATTTGTTTATTAAAAAATAACAATTATACTACAATGATATTATAATTATATCATAATTTATTTTCATTTAGTACAGTTTGTTGTTGTTGTTGTGAACAAACTCTAAACATATAAACCTGTAGCAGTAAGCTCAAGTTCCATGCACTTTGGATCAGTTGGGATGTTCGTCGAGGTGACACTCGATGTGTTTTGCAAAATTTGCTAGCGGAGAGCTAAAAACTAGGATGATGTTTTGGTGATGACTATATTTTGAGCTATCAATATTTTTACCCAAACATCGTTTAAAAAATATAGGTCGAAATATATAAGCAACTTGAGCTTTGTATCACAAGCTGTAATCACAATTACAAGATGCAGCCTACAGACGTTATGTTAACGTAGACAAGATGGCCGTTGAGATGTGTCAAGTCGATTTGTCTTGTGTTGGTTCAGAAAAATCCTTTCTGTTGCACTTCGTGGCATTTCCTTCGTAAACCTCGTTCTCTGGGTTGATCTTCCCCTTCGGCTTTTGTGTTCCCGAATGGTTCCGGACAGGTAGGTAGGTGGTAGTCCGTTAAATGCGATGAAGGTCGAAGACATTACCTCGCCTTTTGCATGAGAGCATGACAGGATTGAAACAATTTCTCGAGAGGGTATTGGTCTTTAAATGCATCTTTAGTGGTCTTGATAAATTCAAAACAATAATAATAATAATGATAGAGAGAACGGAGGCAAAATAGGTAGCCATGTTTCTTTTGAGATTCGGTTGCCTCTGTTCGTTTAAATTTCTCAAAAAGATAAATTAGGCTGGGAAATAAGAATGCTTATTTAGTCACATCTCAGCTCGCGTGGTTCTGATCAGTCGTTGGACTATTTTTTTTAGTGACATTTTTAATTCTCTCAAAACCTTTGTACCGCACATCCCTGGTCCAGACGCGCGCCATTTATATTTATATCCCTGGAAGTAATCGCATGAAATCTGTGGAACTTTATGAAACATTGAATATTCATTGAATATTCTGGATATTCAATGAATATTCAGATCGAGTTCCCCTTTGGTGGAAACCACTCTCCCGGCATTGAATGAACTGGCCTAATTATCGATCTTAAATTGGGTCATGCGTGTTGGAACGGCCCAGGTGAGTTTGTCTGATGATGACGATAACAATCATTATTATTGTTATTACTGTATTTATCATGTTATTATTATTATTATTATTATCATTACCATAAATGCTATTACTTAGGTTATGATAGTAACACAAAGTAGCATTTTTGTTATTATTTTACATAATTATTATTTATAATAACCGTTGATAATAATCTACTCTCCTCGGATATGAATGTAATTTGATTCGATTTCTTTGTCCACTTGTTTTTGAGTCTCGAGGAAATTAAGGAAAATAAAAATATCTCGAATCGATCTTTCATCAAGACAGTCGTCAATAACGATGTTCATTTATAATATAATTAATTATTAGATAATAATTATAATATAGTATTCCTTGGAATCATTGGAAAAATTCTGAAATTATATAATCAAAACAATGCTTCTATTGTCTCCGATGAATCTGGACGTATCTGAAAATCTGAATAGTAAAAAAAAATAAAAAAATGATTTTCATTTGCTGTCTGTGTTTCATTTGCTGAGTTATGCATTTCGCCACCGACCCCCGACCACTACCCCCCCCCCTAATGGCGTGGTTGCGTGTGTCGGATCCATGATGAACAATATCGACGTCTCCTACATTCAACTAATGAGACCTAAGTGCTGCCCGATGGTGAGATCATCAAGATGGAGTGGTTGGTCGGAGTGGTGGACGAGATGGTGGATGTGTGATGGTTGTTTATGTTTGATGGTGCTGTGGTTGTGGTTATGGTGGTGGTGGTAATTGAGATGGTGCTGTGGTTGTGGTTATAGTGGTGGTGGTAATTGAGATGGTACTGTGGTTGCGGTTATAGTGGTGGTGGTAATTGAGATGGTACCGTGGTTATGGTGATGGTGGCAGATGAGATGGTGCTGTGGTTGTGGTTGTAGT
>MPNW01000583.1:0-15139 GCA_011800805.1 Hirudo medicinalis
GTTTTGAAAACAAAATTTCAAAAAGTTGATTTCAAACGAGAACTTGAATAATTATTTCTCACTCGTTAACGATGATGATGATGATGATGATGATGATGATGATGGTGGTGGTGGTGGTGACGACGACGACGACGATGATGATATCATTATTATGCCTTATTATAGCATTACACTTTCGATAGATGTTTAAATGCAGTTTGTGAAGCTAAAAGCTAAAGCCTCTGACGCTATGCAAATGGCGCATTATAAATTAACTATTATTATTATTATTATTATTATTAAAACAAGTTGTTGCGAAATTATTGAAAGGAAACGATCGAATTACTCTGCAAGGAAAACAAAGGATATTTTATCGGCTTGGAAATGTGAATCCTACAACAATAACAATAACAATGGTAGAACAAAAACAATAACAACAACAACAATAACAACAAAAGTTATACAATAACTATACCAACAACAATAACAATGGTAGAACAAAATCAACAATAACAACAACAATAATAACAACCGTTATACAATAACTAGGCCAACAACAAAAACAATCGAAATCGTTAAACATCTGAAGCATCTTTTCATTGAAAATCTTCAAATTTTGACAAAAAGCTCTTGAAAACACACTCCTATGTTTTCCCTTCAAAACAAATTCATGCAATTTTGAGGAATTACATCAAGATTTCGTCAAATTTATCCTTTTTGTTGTTGTTTAAGATTCAGTTTTCATGCAATACAAGATAAAGAAACTACATTGTTCTAATTCTAGGTTAAATCAATTCAGAGATTTGCAACAAATTTATTTTGTAATTTTAGTAAATATTTTAATGTTTAATTTGTCATCATTTCCAATCAATGATGGTTAAAAGTTCATTTTCTGGTTATTTGGATATTTTTCTTGTCATTTGAACCACCGCTCCAAAATTCGTGTTCATATAATATATATATATATATTTGATAATTAATTCAATATTTCAAGTATTTACTTTATCCCACCAAACATTATTTTGAATAATTATATATTTATGAATTTTTAGAAATAATTCGAAATGTTAAAAATTAGTATGTTTTGGAAATGTTTTCCTTGAAATAATTTTGAATGAGGTGAGGTCATAAAACATTGAAATGTTATCAAATGTCGCTCTGAAGGTCACAATTAATTGTGGCTTGTTTTGAACAATAACAATTAATAACAATTATTACTTCCCAAATGATTTCATTAATTATTATTATTCACATTAACAATGATTATTTTTATGAAATAATTTTGATATACAATTTATATTTGGCCAAATTATATTTTAAATGTTTTTATTTTCTTATAAAATTTCTTTGAACTTCTACAAATTCTTTGTTTATCATGACGTCATGAACAAATGTTTCTGTTTACAATTGCGAGTTGAAAAAATTATTTCATTCAATTAACTAAATAATCTCGGTCAATTTATGAAAAATTCAAGAAATTAATATTTCAGAAAAGCTGAAATATAATAACTAAAATTTCCCCAAACCACTGCAATGCAATACCACAAAAGAAGTGAAGCGAGCAATCAAAAAAAGCCATCATCGTTGGGCAGGTTCCTCCCCGTCTTGTACCAGGTCTTACTCTTTGGGCTTCTTGTGGCTTACCTCATTGGAGAATATTCAGCCTATCTGTCCATGTTGCTCCTCTTCTTGTTCCTCTGGTTTATGAGCAACTCCTGCATCCATTTGGAAGCCCTCAAATCCTTGTTGCCTCTGAATAGGCCACTCATCATCGCCAGCAAGTGTGCCAGTAAGGATGCTCCGGAAAACACGATGGGAGCTGCAAAAGAGGTTGGAAAAACAGACATTCTTCCTCCTTGAATTGCTCGATTTTCGTTTTGCACCTGGATTTTCTTATTCACCAGCTCGTCATCCTTTGTCTCCTTGCAATTACAGTCCATTAGCGCCTTCAATCACTGACATAAACGAGTCTTTATTTCTCACGAATTCAGCAGAAGCGGATTGAATGAGATTCTTTAAAAATTCTCATTCATTCTACCTTTAAAAGCAGAACTTTTACTTGGTAACATCCGTTTAACACCTGGGAGAGTGGCACCAGCAAGATAATATTAATAAGAAATAAGTACGTAATTAACTAACTAATTTCCAACGTTCAGGCCATCAAGAAAGGTGCGAAAGCCTTGCACTTCCAGGTAAGGTTGACAGCAGACAAGATTCCGATTGTGTTTGGAGATGAAACTCTCGAAGGAAGAACCAACGGAACTGGGAGACTGTCGCACATCAACTACAGCTTCGTGTCGCTACTCGATGCTTCCTTCAAGGATGACAACCAGTTCATATTTTAGATATCAGTCACCCATTCCATTAATGCTCTCAATTTATTTAGCTGTTAAAGTTAATGACGTGCAGGTTGGACGAATGGGTTGCGTTCCTGCATGCGGTCGTAATAGTAACTACGACAGTCGTAATGTGTCGTGTTCGCAACCCAGCCTGCACCGCCAGGGAGTGCCCTCGGGTAGGGGCGCTATATAATGGTAGATCGATTAAAAAGTGCCTTCACCTTCCATTCGGATACAAAAGGCACTCAAATGATCGGCTAAATACAAGTGATAATTTGAGTTTAGTAATTAAAATAAGTAATTTCTCTGTAATTAATTAAGTTATTCAGCAAATTATTTATTAAGTGATTTTTAAGGAGCGCCTTCCCCAAAGAAAGAGTTCCAAAGTTGGATGAAATGATTGACTTGTGCTTCTCGAGTAGGATCATCATGGTCATTGAGATGATCGGAAAGCCAGCTGAGGTAGCCAGAGAGATTTAGTAATATTGACAGTAATTATTTTAGTATGATTTATTAATATTATTTTTATGAATATTATCGATAACATTATTATTATTATTTATTATTAATTAACAATAAAGAATGTTATTTAAATGGACGATTACTTGAATTAACATTTGAACGTGTTAAAAGAAACATTTACATGTTTGAGAAAATAACAAATACATAAATAAAACAACTCGTTGATATGATACATTAAGTTGACTACAATGCAAGTGAATATGTCAATGTAAATGTTGTTGTAAATGTTGTAAATTATGTTGTAAATGTTGTTGCAAAAGGTTTTGTAAATATTCATTTCTTGTTCATTTGAAACTTTCATTTCCACAGGTGCTTTCGACCTTGAAGTCCTTGTACGAACGAAACTCAACCCTTTACAAGAACATCATCGTCATCTCCAAGCAACCTTACCTCATTTATTTGGTGAATTAAACATAAAAACAACTAAATAAACAAATCACCGTCAAATTTTCCGCTCAAAGATTAAAAAATATTCTCCCGAATTTATTCAGTTTAAAAAAGAATATTGAAATTAAAAGAGTATCATCTTATAAACCGAAGGTCGTATGACGTCTTCTTTCAGCTCAGGAGGAGCATTCCAAACATCATGTGCGGCCTGGTCTACCGGAAAAACCATCTGTCCGAAACAGCTGACGGAAAGGTGAAGACGAAGTTGTTCTACCTGGATTATTTGGCCTATCGATTGATCGACATTTTCATCGACTGGTCCTTCAAGAACTGGTTGTGGTACGTCTGTGGCAACTCGTTCATCTTTGCCTTTCGTTCTCAGGTGTCTGAGTGAGTTTTTGGAGTCCTTTAGGTGGAGTACATTTTTATATTTTCATATTTATCTTGTCATCTTTTGGCTTTCAGATTAGCATAATAAATCTGTGTGCAGGAATAAATTATAATAAATTAGATGCAAACATTGCTTTAGCAGTGAATGACATTTAGTAAATACTTTGTTTGGTCAATTGATATTCATATCTATTAATAAATCATATTAATATTCATATCTATTAATAAATCATATTAATATTCATATCTATTAATAAATCATATTAATATTCATATCTATTAATAAATCATTATTATCTATTAATAAATCTATTAATAAATATTTTCACTCTTTTTAATCATTTCTTCTTTTTCTTGCAACATTTTTTACTCCACTCACTCGATGGAAGAAGAACTGAATTGTCGACTATGACAATAATTTGAGCACTTAAAAATGGATAAATAAATGTGAATGTAAATGTAAATATCTCGTTTGGTCAATTAATATTCACATCTCATTAAAATTTCAAACATTTAAATACTTCGTCTTATGTCTGTAACAACCTGCACCGTCTGTCACAGATCCATGGTGGAATACTACAGGAACCTGGGCGTGGTGATCGTGGTGTGGCCTGTGAACACAGACGTAGCAAAGGATTACTTCACAAGGGCACTGTTGTGTCCGGTCATGACAGAAACTCTGAAGAAAGATCTTCCAATCAAGAAGAAGGAGGACAGCATCAGACAAGTGGGCAGGGAAAGTATTAGAGTGGCAGAGATCCAGAAGCTCCTACTCGAGGACAATTTAAAACAAACCGACATTATCAACGAAAAACTGAACATCGTACCAGAACGTGAAGAAAAGAAGAATCTGTGAATGAAATCTGAATTTCATCTGCTTGTTTATCTCATTTATTCTGCAAATACTTAATTATTAATACTTAATACTGCAAAGTCTTAATATTATCAACCATTCTTTAAATTGGCGGTAATGAAATTAAATTGAATAAAATTAATTACATTAAAATTAAACGATTCTAATTGATGACAATTTATGATAATTTATGCTTATTGATATTGTAAATTAAAGATTGTGACGAAACATCCTGAAACTCAGAGTTTGGAAATAAGCTGATGAGCTGATCAACAGGAAGAAATGGAAAGCAGCAGTACATTTGTATTAAAAAGTGAATAGTGCTGTCACATGGAAACAATTTGTGATCGGGTGCTGTCAGATGATTCATCTGGATGGAAAGATCCAAGTGGAAAGAGGAGTTCAATGAGATCCTATGTCTCCCTTGCTATTTAATGTGGTTATTGACTTGATAACAGGCGATATGTAACGTAAATAAAGAACAACAACAACAACAACAACGATAACAAATGCAATTAATTGGCTGAGGTTCGAAGACCAAGCGCAACTACATCTGTTGTTAATGTCGTGAAGAGACATTGGAATGAATGAAGACTGATTGAACAATTAGAGAGTGCAATGAATGGCGTCAGAAAATGGATTGAAAATCAATCCAAACAAATGTGCCACACATAGAACTGAGACTCACTGACCAAAAGAACCACGGAAATAAGAAGCAGAATAATGATAAGATCTCTCACGATGACAATTTACAAAAACATTGATCATCGATGTTCATCTGTATTTTGTTTTTTGTTTTTTTTTTTTGTGACGGCTTCAGTTTCTTACGTCCAGGGAGGTCTCGCACCGATTTGAGAACAAACCATTCGGAGAGGTCTTCGAATGATGCCTACTTTTGTGTTTGTGAGGGAAGAAATATTAATAATAATTAAAAACAACAAATTTTGACTTTATAATCACTAAACGGAGACCCAAATTTATAAATTCTTTCTCAAATGACATTCATTAATGGATATTAATTCGTTAATAGATATTATTCATGTCCTTCGAGCGAAATTTAAAGTACATTGATGCCGGTGGGTAACGATGATGACGATGATGATGATTTGATGATGATGACGATGATGGAGATGGTGACGGTGATAGTTCTCTCCCGAAATCTCATTGAAGTGTGGTTTCGGATTGTACACAAACTTCCTCCAATCACTCGACAATTTACTGGGTCGTTTGACACGTGGCCGGGTTTCAAAGGAGAATTGAAAGCGAATTACAGATCGAAATAGAATCGTTCCCGAGAAAATATCGATGTTCGTCGATTACCGCGTTGCCAGGCAACGGAACTGTAAACAAATAAGCGGTACACTCGTCTTCTTAAGCGACGTGTTAAATTGGCCGTCGATGCAGCGTTTAATTGGAAGGTCTTGAGTTCGAAACTCGGGAAAGACGTGATAATTATTCGACAATAAATAATAACAGCAGTTCACTTTTCATCTTCCGAACATGGCGATGATGTTGACTGCTATTGGGGTTAGAATGTTCGTTCGAATGTTGAGTACAAAAAATTGTTAAAATTATTGTTATCATAATTATTATTATTATTATTATAATTACTTAATTACTTAAATTATTACTATTATTAATTATTACGCAAATTATGTAATATTGTTTTATTTTGCAGCTGATCATCAGTTTATCTGTTCCCATCGAAAGTGAGTTGAAATAGCAAAATTGCTAACAAATGAATGGTTTTGACGCACAATTCATTGATATATCATTTTAAAAGATATTAAGATCATTTTTCTTCAAATTCAGTTATTAAACCATTGTTTTAAACCATTGAAATGTTTTCATCTCGTCAATGCAAACACCTCCTCGTGCATTGAAATGATTGAATGGTTTTACTTTCAACATCCCCAGCCGGTTTTATCTCGTCATCATCATCGTCATCATCGTCATCATCATCGTCATCATCGTCATCATCATCATCGTCATCATCATCATCATCATCGTCATCATCATCATCATCATCATCATCATCGTCATCGTCATCATCATCATCGTCATCATCATCATCATCATCATCATCATCGTCATCGTCATCATCATCGTCGTCTTCATCGTGATCGTCATCATCATTATCGTCACCAATAATTTTAACCCTTTCAAGTTTGCTCTTCTTTCCCCATCAATTACACGTTTTCGTTACATTCAACAAAATTATTTAACACCTCCCAACAAATTATTTTAAATTATTTTAAAATATTTTAAATTAATTTATGTTTTGTATTTAATAATTTACTTAATAATTTTTAATAACTTGTTCACTTGAAATTTATTACACTTATTATTATTATTATTTTAAGGCGTGTTTTACGCAACAAATATTGAAAATATCACGCAAAATCTCCGCACAAATTTAAATAAAATGAAAGATGGGCTTTGAAATGCAAAACTTCCTCCGTGTTTCAAATTTGAAACATTGAAAATTATTTTGTCTAAAATTCTTTCAAAATGTTAGCAACACAAATTGGTGAAACGCTGCATAAAGGCATCGTCATCGTCATCGTCATCATCATCATCATCTTCTTCATCGTCGTCGTCATCATCATCGATGCACAAAAGCTTAGCATGTTCATGATGGGAATGTTTTGGATTCATTTAAAAAAAATTGATTTCATTTCTTTGGTTCCGACGTCACTAGGATGCTTTGTTATCCCCGTTGTTATGACAACCAAGCACAACAGAGAAACCTTTGAAGCTGTGGTGACATCTTTTTATCGATTAAAATATTTTTACGTTTTTCTTTCGAGTAAATATCAGAAGTTTTCCGAAATTCAAAATATTATGAAAGAAAAGATCTCAATTCACTGTAATATTTATTAGGAGTAAAAATGCATGGATTCATAAAAACGGTGAAGTCCACGTCGTACAATTGGATGGTATGTCTTTAATGTAAGTAATATAATTTACGTTAACTTACAATGTCGATGATCATATCATCAGGTAATCATCTTACGATGTCAATCATCTTTAAAAAGATGAAACAATGTAATTAAATATATTTCCAATGTCTTCGGACGACAAACTGTTGCTGTCCTAATTTCCTAAATGAAGATTGAAATAATTGATAATTTTAATTGTTCCACACTTCATTGTGACTATTTGTGACCATTCATTGTTAATCCAGTGAACAAAACAATTGAAAGATGAAAATACTGTGACACGCGTGGCTCAGTCATTAATTAAAAGGACAAATCACATTCAAATCCGCACTTCTCGGCGGAAGTGCTTACCT
The DNA here is from genome assembly GCA_011800805.1 of Hirudo medicinalis. Classification (NCBI taxonomy): domain Eukaryota; kingdom Metazoa; phylum Annelida; class Clitellata; order Hirudinida; family Hirudinidae; genus Hirudo; species Hirudo medicinalis. The sequence continues at coordinate 7,766 of MPNW01000583.1, forward strand.
CGGTCGTCATGGCAACGACCGGGACTTTGTTTTTCTTTTGTCTGCCTCGAGATTGATTTTGTTTACTTCCAGATCGGTACTGAAGGTCGTACGAATGTCACCGCATTTATGTAGCGCTGTTTCTGTAAAACACGTCACGAGATGTTTTTATACAATCTTTGGCCATTTCATAAGTAGAAATTGCATTTTAAATTTTAATTATAATAAATTCCTTCTAAAAATTTAATGATATCACATAAGATATGAAAAGAGTGAAGTTCACGTGTTCAGATAACATAAAACAAAACACTAATTTTGTTAATAAACATTCATTTTAACGTGAGTGTTTATCTCTACGAACATTTGAAAATACGTTTATTTAGATGTTGGCTTTAATTTGCTTCAACTAATGATTTTGTAAACCACCTTGTTAATCAGTGAAGGTCAAATAATTCCTCTAGCACATTATTATTATTTTTATTGCAAATTATTATTATTATTTCTATTGCAAATTTTACAAACTTATAATTTCAGTACTTTGATGATAAGTTATTTCTCTACAAATGAATGCTTTGACTTGCTAAGTAAATTTAAACAAAATATTATTTTTTCTTATTCTAATATTATTATTCATATTATTTTTCTTAAACTAATCAACAGGTGAATACCTAGGGTGCTACCAGGAAACCAGAATATCAAGAGTGGACAATGTTTTGGCAGGAACTTACGACCCCTCGACCTTGACTGACGCTTTGTGCACTTCAGGTTGCGAAAAGTGGAGCTACAGGTGAAACGGAATCACGTTTTTTATTTGAATCTTAAATCTTGGTGAAGATTAAAAAGTTTTGAAGAGTAAAAGAATTATAATGATCGTAATGATTCTCAGTCTGATTGTAGTGGCGCATGTCCAAACTGATCTTTAAGACGACGATAATATTAATAATAATATCAATAATATTAATTGTTGGCGGAGGACAGCGGAAAACCCATTCGAATAGATGGTTCGATAATCTAAGTTTTGAGTTTATTATTCGAAAAAATGAAATATTATGCGAAGACTTTCTAAAAATTATATTAATTTGATGAAGTCGCTTTATTTATTTTTGTTTTATTTGTTCGCACATCCGCCAATGCGATGTTGACTGGTTGTTTGGCTTGCGTTGGAAGTGATGTCGCTTTCTGGTGAAGCACTTCTTCACACTCCCAATTAGTTTCCATAGAAACGATGCTCAGTCATGTTGCATCATTAATTTTGAAATTATAGAAATGCTCGAGTGCTTTTTTATATTCACACGTATTTAAGGAGGTGATTCTAGTTTGTTGAACCTGACGATAGGTACGCTGGCACAACTTCTGGGACCGTCTGCTTTTGCACGAACATAGCATTAAATGCAGTCAACAAAGTCGTAGATGCCAGTTGTGCCGCGATCGACACCTCTTTCGTGAAATTCTACGAGGTTCCGATGAAAGTACTGAACATGGCCCTGACCGCGGATAAGGGTATTACCTCCGCAGCCGCCACTGGAAGCACCGTGACCTTCACACTCACATGGGATGACGCCCCAACAAATGTCATTTTCAAAGTGGACTTTGGCGAAGAAGATGGCCAACAGACTATCCCCACTCCAACGTCACCTTACACTTTTACTCGAATTTATATCGTCCCTGGCTTCTTTACTGTATCTGTCGAAGCCAGCGAAGGGACGGTGAGTTTGAAGATGAAAACCTCTGATAATGTTTACTTGTTAATTGATAGTTCCACTTGTTAATTGTTTTGCATGCGAATGCAGATTGGCAGCGTGATGGTGGCCCTCTACGAACCAATTTCAGCTGCAGCCTTCGAGTGCCCACCCAGGGCTGCCACGTTTAACGAGGTCAAGTGCAACGGAACCATTGGATTCGGAAGCAATTTGTATTCCGAGTTGGATTTTGGGGATGGACACATTGAAGCTTTTTACATTGCAGGTATTTTTGTGGAGTTTAAAGATTAATCTTTTTCTTACCTGAAACCTTTGTCTGGTTGTTTAGCTATTCTTCTCGTGTTTTAAAAACATGAGTTAAGTTTAGAACTTAAATCTAACTAGGAAAAGTTATTGGAAGAACAATATTATTAAAAATAATAAGGTGTGAATATGCGTAGATGCTCATTGGTTTGTTGCTGGAAGAGGAGTTGAGAAAGTAGGGACCATCACTTCAAGTTCCGTTGCATCAACAACCTATTTCAATCCCGCCTCTCAGTTTGACGAGAATGGTCTCCTGGTTGGATTTGAATACTATGCCGTTGCTTCATCTGGAACCATCAATTTTCTGGTTCGTGTTTCAAATGGAGCTCGAAAGTGACTCGGATTTGTTATATAAAATTGCATTTTTGCAATTTTTGATTTATATTTAGACATAAATTTCCAACAGCTACTACGCTCATCTTGTTCCTCTGGATCATATTGCCACACGGACAATACTTGCAAGGCTTCTGCTTGCGCAGTAGGACAATCATCTTGCCCCTCCCAACCAAACTCAATCATATTTTGTCCTCGATCGAGTTCTTGTGCTGCATCGACTTCAACAAGTTGCAGTCCAGTCATCAACAGATACAACAGCAAGCCTGACCAGCTCGTCTACGTCTCTAGGTTTCCAGTTACTATCCCATCGACTGGCTTCAACTTTTACAAGGTGCCCTCGCCCGTTTCTGTGATTCCGGGTGACTTGATAGGGATTGAAACCCTCTCTAGTGGAGGGGCTGTTGGAACCACGGCTCTGCTTCCTGGAGAGGTCAATAAAGGAAACCGTTTTCATTCCCTTAGTTTTTCTATTTACTTTCAGAAATTATTTTCATATTAATACTCAAAATAGGTGATTTCTAACAGTGAAGCAAATCATTCTATTAATGGTACATTTGTTATTTGTTATTTGTTATCCTTTATCTTGCTCGTTGCTAATGATATGTAAAACTATTGAAACAATTAAAATCTATATTTATTATTGCTTCAAGATGGCTGACATGAAAATGGGCACATCAGGAAATTCTCAAGATGCCATCAGCAGCTTCACATCTGACACTATCAGGCACCTGCTAAGGGGTGTGGCTCACAAGGAGTCACATTTTTCCTTCTTCCACACCTACGAAAACATTGGAGTGTGAGTCTTATTCTTATTGCCTTATGAAAGTTATTAGTAAGGTCCAGTGCAATCATTATTACATTGACAACCATCATCATAGTCTCTTGCATTATATTCAAAATTCATAAAGATCATTATGATGGTAAGGTTTGCGTTAGTTGATTAGGATAATAACATAAATTATTTCCAAAGAAATTACATTCATCTTAGTATTTTTATTATTAATTATTATTATTATTTTCCAGACATTTTTGCATTTATTTTTAATCTGAATCAAACCTGATAAATAAATATACATTCTATTGATTCTTATTGAATTTCTATTATTCCAAGCGATATTGTGCGTTTGAACATCTTAGATGAGATGTCCATAATACTAAAGGCGTGCTAATAGTTGCATTCACACGATTGCTGTCCAATGCACAGGATGAATGTGGTTCTCAAAGTAACAGATGCTGATCTTCCGTCCACCCAGACCCTCTCGGCCACCATCATCCTGGCCATTGGCATCAACGACTCGACCATCTTTGGGCCTCCATTTGGAAACACCTCCCAACAAATACGCTTCGATGTCCTTCCTCATTCTGGTGAGTAACCGCCAACATTAGTAATATTTATGATGTTTTTATCTTAATTATTGTTTTAAGTTGTATGTTTTTAATAATTATTGTCAATAAATAACAAGATTGTTTTAAATTACAATATGCCATACAATCGGTATTATTATTATTAGTAATTATTATTTCTTAGTATTATTTCCGACTCTGACTTTGAATCGATTGAATTAATCGTCTGTCGACGAATTGAAGGTTAAACATGTAATTAAAAGTATTTGCTTTTCTTGCCACCAGGCAGCAACATAACGTACACCTGGGACGTAGGGGATGGAACCCCCATTCAAACCACGGACGTACCATTCCTCCTTTTCGCCTTCACAACGAGAGGTTGCTATGACGTGAACGTCACCTCAACGAACCCCATATCCGTGAAGATGTCTAACAAGACCAACATCTGCATAGAGGATGAGGTCCTTAACCTCCGAGTACTCAACTCAGTATCTGCGGCAACATTGCCTTCAAATTTTGATTTCTCTATGAGCTCTGGTTCTGACTTCATTTGCAATTGGACTTACGGAGATGGATCGATTGAGAGGTGAGATTATTTTCGAAGGTTTTCTGAGATATTTTTAACATGGTGATTGTCGGCTATTTTTTTAGAATTCATTTGACATCATTTCATTGCTAAGTTCAAAATATTAAAGAATCAACACATATTTAAATCATTTCTAAACATTACTCACCCTATTCATTGTGCGACTTTTCATCCATTTAGGAAAGATGAAACCATCACTCCGATCACTGGATTCACAGTTTCACACACTTATGCCTCCGATGGAACGTATAACGTGGAAATCTCGTGTGCCAACAATGTCAGCAGTGCCAAAGTTCAACTGATTCAGTACGTGCAGTGGCCGATTGTCAATCTTAGGTTTGACAGGGTAGCGGATGCTGCCAATGTTCCTTTCAAAATAGACGCTTTCATAGATCAAGGAACCAACCCATCTTTTGAGTTGATTTTCAACGGAGTTAAGAAGAATGTTGTTTATGATGCAACCATTAAAAAGATCTCCAGTGTCGATTTCCTCACCTTGAATGTTGGTCTTTACCCCGTGAGTTAGCGTTTCCTCGCTAAAGATTTTAATTCAAGAAATGCAAGACATAAGCTGAAATGATTTGGAATGACGAGATTAATATTTTGTACATAACATATTTTCAACGTAAATTTCCATCAATACTTGCATGTGATTTTAAAGCATTGATAATAAATGTCAAAATAAATCCGGGTTATTTCAATAAGACAACAATAATTTGGTGCAGGTGTCAATAAAGGCATGGAACCAATTCAACAACCTGTCTGTGCAGGACAATTACACAATTGAGATTCCAATCACAAATCCAGCTGTCGAATGTTTGACAGAAGAGACCCCTTCTGAACGCCCCATTCCCTACCAGGCCTCCGTATCAACTGGATCGGGCATAACGATATCGTGGAACTTTGGGGATGGCAACCCTTACGTCAGAGCAGATCCACCCAACACACTGATCCCCTCTTCGGGTCTTGTCGATAAATTCACGCACACCTTCACGTATGGAAACTTTTTCAACATCAGTGTGAGTAATTCTGCCACCAGTACTTATTTGATTTCATCAGATTTTGATTTAATCAACACTTTAACAGAACTTCAAGAAGCACCTCGGTGGTGTCTTTTAGTTGAATAACGAAAAATATGAGTTCGTTGACACTGACACCTGAATTAGAATAAAGATTTTCATAAATTCTCAGGTAATTAAAGAAATTTTGATAAAGAAAAATGTTAATAAATTTTAGGTAACAATAAAGAATGCCATGGCCTCCTTCAACTTCACGTGCGTCATCAATGTTTTTGGTAAAATTGAGAATGTCACACTGGAAGGTTCAACCTCCGCCAGTTTCCTCAGGAATTTTGGAAATGTTTCATTTTACTTCACTTCTGCCCAAAACCTTGTCAACCATTTCGTTACCTTCGACTTTGGAGATGGAACTACCACATCACTTTTGCCATTTTCTGTTAGTCGAGAGCTTTGTGTCCAATGAATCTTGTTATAATTAAATAATGAGTTACATTTACACAACCAACTGTAACTATTAATTAGACCTCGTGTTGTTACTTTGTGATGTTATAAAACTATATATTACATATATATAAATTATAAAAGAACGAAAAATGTTTGTAATTTGCACTCAGACAACTCGAACTTACGATTACGCTTACAAGAAAGTGGGTACCTACTACCTCACTGCCAACGTCTCCAACAAATACGCCTTTGGAATATACTCGAGAAAAATTGTTGTTGCATTGCAAATCTCTAACATGGGAGTCGTGACTAAGGTGAGTTTACTCAATAACGATGATGTTTTCAGGATTATCGCTTACGATGTTATCATAGTTGAAACAAGAGATTATGATAATAATTATAAATCATACAATTTCAATGTAAAGATGTATAGCCATTTTTGATGTTGTAATTAGAGCTTTAAGTGTGTCGATAGATTTCTAAATTTATTTTTTAAGCTCTTTTTTTTTAAATCTTATTTTGCTCGTGCAGAATCCTCATGCAGTGGTGAATGTGCCATTCGATGTTGGTGTGGTGTTGGACAACAGTGATGGAGTGAAGGTGTACTTTGAATACGGGGATCCTTCGTCTGGCAACCTTAACGAAGATTCCATAACGAGGAATCCCAGTCAGTAACTAAGTCCCATTGTTTCTTTGTAATGTAATGGTCACTTTGTAATGTTATTACAAGTCATTTATTCATTCATTCGTTCGTTCGTTCGTTCGTTCGTTCGTGAATTACGAGTTATTAAAATTGCAATGCTCTGATTGAGCTGTTATTGTTATTGCTTTGTTGTAACCCACAGTTGGAACCTCCTACATTCCCGATTGGAAGGTGCACACCTATTCACAGGTAGGTATCTATACAATCACTGTCAGGGCCGAGAATGTCATTGGCAACACCACCTTGACTTACTTGCTGTCAGTTCAAGACCCAGTTCCAAAAACCTTCGCTGTTGTCACCGACAAAGCCACTTTACCTCCTGGTGAAACCAACTGAAAATTTGATTAGTCATGAACTATTTTTAAATATTTTTCTTTGTAAGATGTTGGGTTTTATATACGAGACAAATAATAATAATTATTCTAATAATAAGTTTATATTTCTTGCCATTGTTTCAGTGGCGAACTTATGTTTTGATGTTTGATTATTTTCTCTTTCAAGTTATTTCATTACAATGTTTTACACTTTTGAAACACTTCAGGACTCGTATATTTCAACTTGACCCTACCACCCGGTGAAACACTTCCAACAAATGCCACCGTGACATTGTTTCCTGGGGATGGAACGAGTTCCCTTGAGATTCCACTGCCATTCACCACACCTCCGTACCTCTTGGCACTCCCCTACACCTACCTGGTCGATGGGGTCTTTGACGCTCAAATTCTCATTAAGAACCTGGCTTCGAACTTTACTGTCAACACTAAGGTTGTTAAATAGGCTGTCATTTATTATTATTATTATTATTATTATTATTATTGTTGTTGTTGTTGCTGATGCAATGTTGTATGGGTCGTTGTTGTTGTTGTTGTTGCTGTGAATGTTGGATGGGTTGTTGTTGTTGTTGTTGTTGTTGTGAATGTTGGATGGGTTGATGTTGTTATTGTTCAAAGTGTGAGCGAC
>MPNW01000583.1:21972-35684 GCA_011800805.1 Hirudo medicinalis
ATAGCGCCCCTACCCCAGGGCGCTCCCTGGCGGTGCAGGCTGGGTTGCGAACACGACACATTACGACTGTTGCTATTACGACCGCATGCAGGAACGCAACCCATTCGGCCAACCTGCACGCCAATTACCAATTGCTAATTACCTGTAATATTTGTTTAGTAATAACTTTATTAAGTTTTCGCAGAATTTTTGTGCCTATAAAGAACGAACGTACTTTGAATAAATGTGTAATGAACCTTAAAACAGCCAAATCAGAGGAGCAGCCAGACATGAGAATCCAGATTGGACTGTCAGAGAGTGGGTCGCTGAAACAGTTCACTCTGCCACCAGGTCCTGAAGCCTACGCTTTCAATTTGTCTATCTTTGCCAGAATATTGGACACCAGTTACAGTGCTGCCGATTATTACGTTGGAGTTGTTGAGGTCGGTCGTCATGTTGTTTTTGTATTATTTGCGAAGAATCTTATGTTCTCTTTTAATTGCTCGTCGTAGTTCTTATTCAATTTGTAAACAAAATTGTATTGGAAAACAGTGTAATTTTCACGCGCAATTCAGGTCAAGCCGATGACATTGACTGAGTCCAGCGTCATGGTTGCTGGCCTCCTCGGCAATCAGACCGTTGCCAACACAATGCTGTCACTGGCCGCCAATGGAGACATCAGGCAAACGAGCACGATCTTTCTGGGAATAGCAGAAACTCTGAACGCTGACTCTGCCTACAAAACCGAAAGTGCATCCTCTATCCCCGGTCAGGATATTTATGATCCCTTCATGAAGACCCTGTCACTTGAAGACAATGTTCGTGGCTTTCATTGAATTTTTTATTTTAGATTGACTTGTTCATCGATTCCCATCACCTTAGTCATTAACAAACCATGAGATTTGAATTTGTATTGGTGGTTTACATGGTTATCCATTATCTTCATCATCATCATCATCATCGTCATCGTCATAGTCATCGTCCTCGTCGTCGCCGTTGTTGTTGTTTTATGGTTCAATTCGTTTACTGCTCCAGACGGCGTACCAGGATGAAAGAAACAGAAGGGCCGAGTTGAAATCAACAATGATCCAAGCACTCAATAACGTGACAATAGCCGATGTTTTGTCAATTCAGTTGGTTGCAAGTACCATGACCTTCCTGACCAAGGTGCCCTCGGAAATTAACAGAGCGGACCAGGTGAATTAAAGACCTGATTGTCAGATTTTAATAATTTGAAAAGTTATTTTATAACTTATTCACGAGTTATAATAACTAGTAACAGTAACCCATTTGCAAGTGATTTGTGTTTGATTTGTGATTGATTTGGGAATGTTGATTAGATTTTAAGCGATTGTCAGAAATATTGTTGACTCAGAAAACCATGCTTGACACAATGGCTTACATGAGGGACACGGTTATTGGCATTCAGAAGAAAGTTTCTCTTGAGGAATTGAAAATTGGATCTCAATCTCTTATGGAGGCCGTGGGAAACATGATGGAGGTAATCGATGCTGCTGCCAATAAATTTTTGAATGATTGCTTGTCATAACTAGACTAGACTTTGCTTCAATGACTTTTATATAGTGAATTTGCATCCGCAGAACATCTTGTACGGACAGAAAGATGGAACGATTGCTGACATCACAGAAGCCAAAAAGGACCCTTTGTACTTCTATGATACGGATTGGGAAAGTCCAAGGGAAGGTGATTACGTGATTATTACAAATTATCAACGAATTAAAAGCATAACCAAGGAAACCTTTACCTGCAGCATTCATTGACCTGCCAAAAGATAAAATGAAAAGAGGACTTCAGTCTGAAACCAACACACTTGTTCAAAAAGAAACGGTTAGCATCAGTTAAAATTTGTTTCAAATAACTTGATAATAATAAGAGTTAATAATAAAGGCTAAAGTTGACTTCCTCTATCTGTTAATCAATCGCCAAGGCCAAAAGCTCAGTTCCATCTCTACTGGAAATGGCGACAGATATCAACAAAGTTATGCTTAAGAAATTGAGCCCTGGAGAGTTGCCCCTCAACATCACCAGCCCGACTTTGTCCGTTACCCTCGTCAAGGACACACCAGCACGTCTTGAAGGCAAACCACTGAAATCTGGTGGAGCAGAAGTACGGATTCCATCTCTCTGCGAACTCACCGGAAACAAGAACTGCTCGAGCAAAACCTCGATCGGAATTGAGGTTTCTTGGAAATGATGATTAATTGCTTCGATGCTCTTGGTTTAAGTCAGCTGCAAATATATATACCGATTTGATAAAATTAAAAAACGAATATTGCTTAAATCGTACGACAATGTCACAATATTCCTAATGATAGATATCTTAATAGTGAGCATTTCTCAAAGCGAACTTAACTCAAATCTCAGCTCTTCATCCGTTATTTGAACAGATGATCAGCACTCCAAGGAACATCTTCAACCATCTCCCCACACCTCTTGGTGTTGCCAACTACTCAGGCACGGTGACCCTCAACATCTACGATGAAAATGGAGGGTTGGTCGATGTCAAAAACCTCACTGAACCCATCGAAATCATCATTCCCAGGAATTTCATGCCACCAATCCCGAGAATGGTAGCTTAAAATCGACCTAAAATATTGTCTGACTAATGAACGAATGTGGTCATTGTTCGACCACTGTGACGAGTGTGTAGCCTCTTCAATCAATTGCAGTTTTAAAAATTTGATGCTTGTTTACAAATAGATCTGACCGATCGGTCTTTGGGCATTAGAAATGTATTGATTTGTACGTCATGCAATATGCATGATGCATGTAATTATTAATTGTCGACTGATATTATTAAGCTAAACGTTCCATGATCGCCTTTGAAGATACAAAACAAAAGCGACATCAAATTTCGAGACGAATCAACACTGCTTTACTACCGCTTCACTGTCGCTCCAACCGACAAGTCGATAAGCGTCGAGATCATGCCCCAGAACAAAAGTGTTCAGTTCCTCATCTTCCTCAGGTTCAACTCCTACCCTATGATCAACAATGCATCCAACAGGGGATGGGACTACATGCAGAACTTACCTATAAACATCTTAGATTTCGGTTGGTCAAAGCTTTTCAGTAGCGATTTACTTGTAGTGAAATTTCTGTAGTGAGGCCAATCAGATGTAATCATTGTTTCAATAAGTTTATAATGCAATGATACCGGTTGCCGCAGAAATACTTGAATTCTATAAAAAAATACGACATACTTTTTTTTTTTACAGAAAAGAACGTTTCAAGTGATGCCTTAGAGAAGAGCTACACTGTCTTCGTGAACTCTGACGTGATAAAAGATAGAAATGGAACTTGGTACGTGGGTATCAGGCAACTCCAAGAGCAAGAATATGACTCATATTCCGATTTGGCCACGCCCAGTCCATTGAAAGCCAAGACAGGAGAACCAAGTACAAACTTTTCTGTCCTCATATACACCTCAGGCTGCCACTACTTCAAGGAAAATGATGAAACCTGGCAAACAGGATGTTTGGTGAGTGTAGATATCAATAGGTTCGTTCACTTATCGATCGTATTTAATGTCGATCGAAATTAAAATTTTCTATTTTGTTATCACCTTTCGACAGGTGAGCCCAAAAACGTGTACCTACCAAACGGTGTGTCTTTGCACCCATTTGACCTCATTCGCAGGGGGGTTCATAGTTCAACCAAATACTATCGACTTTGATTTCATCCTAAAGAATGCAGACTTTATGAAGAATCCCACTTTGTACATCACAGAGATCGTCATTGCCATTGTCTACATCCTGGCTTTCATCTGGGCTCGCTGGAAGGACAAGAAAGATGTTGAAAAAGTGAGATGAGTGTAATTTCATCCTTCAACTTAAGAACCAAAGAAGGAGATATTTAGATAATTAATCATATGATTACTTGTTTATCAAGTTCATTGAAAGGTTAAAATTATTTCAGCTGGGCGTGACCCCACTTCCTGATAATGATCCAAACGACAAATACCTGTATGAAATCATTGTCTCAACCGGCCTGAGAAAGAATGCCGGCACCAAGTCAAAAGTCTGTTGTTTCAAGTGTAAATCGATTTAGAAATTACAATCGAATTTAGAATCAAATGATGTTTTCGATGTCTTAAAAGTTTGAATAATTGTCTCAAAGGTTCACGTGATATTTTCTGGTGATCTCGAGGAGACAGCAGCGAGGACGCTAGAAGATGAGAAAAGGACTGTCTTTAAGAGAGGAGAACTTGATTCATTCCTCATGGCAGTTCCAAGGTCATTGTCCATTTGCATGTTGTTTTATTGTTTGGTTGCACGGTAAATGCGTACTAAAAAATAAATAATATCTCCAAAAAAATGTCACCTTGCCGCACGTTTTGCTTTACAGCACATCGTGGCTTTATCTACGTAATATTTCTGACTGGTGGTTTTCAAATTATTCAAGAAATAATTTCGAATCTATGACATTTCAAACCCATTTCTCAACAGACCACTTGGTGCCCTGAACTACGCCAGAGTATGGCATGATAACAGTGGCCCAGGGAAATATGGATCGTGGTACCTCAACTGGTTGCTAGTGAGGGACGTTCAGACCGGGGAGAAGTTCCACTTCATAGCCAATGAATGGCTTGCAGTTGAAGAAGATGATGGGCAGGTCAGAATTCTTATTCTTAAGTATTCTTTATGTCCAGTTATTGGTTTACATTTACAACATTAGTGGCCTATTATTTATGAGTGTGCATTTTAAAAACATCTGGTAACAATTCTATTCAATTATTATTGTTATTCTATTTTATTCACCAAAAATATATAAAAAAAAAACAATAAAAACTTATTTCCAAAAAAATGTTTTAAAACTTAACTTTTTAACTTTTTTGAGTTTTTGGATGTTTCAGATAAGTAGACTAATAGCTGTGTCAGGCCGTGAGCAGATGGTAGAGATGGGTCACGCCTTTTCAAAAAGGGCCACAAAGGGTTTGAGCGATGATCACATCTGGTTCTCCATATTTTCAAGACCCCCTCAGAGCAGATTCACGAGGGTTCAGAGGCTTTCTTGTTGCCTCTGTCTCTTGTTTACAGCTATGTTTGCAAATGCCCTCTTCTATGGAACCACTGAAAACACGAACTCTCAGGGTCTTGAGATTGGGCCCTTCACTATTACCCCAGAACAGGTAACTAATAGTTATCGGGTACCTGGTAGTATTATTATAGCTATAAGTTATTTATCAAAGCTAAAAAAACAAGTGGCATGTTTCATCAATTTCTATGAAACGCCTTTTCCTGAAACTCCATCTACATCATCCTACAAAAACTATATGATGCACCGTACACATAAACTATCGCTAGGCATCATTTGGACTTCCTGAAGAAAGAAATATATTATTATGGTTATTACCATCAACGTATTTCAATACTAAATTGAACACGGAACTCTTATCGGTTATTATTATTATTATTATTATTATTATTAGCATTTCATATCTATTATTAGCTCTTGCATGCAAAATACTTTAATACTGAACGTAACAAGAAAACCTTTAATTCAGATCTACGTTGGTTTCATCAGCAACATTATAGTATTTCCCATAAACTTCCTCATTGCGTTCCTGTTCAAAAAGTCCCGACCAAGGGCGAAGAGAAGTTCCAGGATAACTGAGGCAGTCAAGAAGATCAAGGAGCAGAATAGAGAGCATATGGCCGCCTCAAACATAGACATGTCCTCTCTGGCAGGAGACAAGAGACCCATACTCGATCAGGACTACGGGGGTAAATGTACCTTCGTTGAATTTCGAAAACATTTCCGCTTTTTGCGTTCAAACGAACGAGCTATCTGATTTCATTAACTTACTGCTTGTTTTGTAATTATTATTATTATTATTATTATTTATTCTTCACTTAATTGTAATTGTATTCACAAAACAATGACATGATCAATTCTACTTGAATCGACTATTTCAACTCAATAGTTGGAAAAGCTTACTGCGATCCACTCGATCCTGGAATTCCTAAAACTTACGGAAGTGCTTACGAGAAACAAGTATGGAATGTACCACCCGAAGATAGTTTCCCGGATGATAGAATGAAGAAAAAGAAAAAGAAAAAGTTTGAGCTTCCTTGGTGGTGCATCATAATAGGATGGATACTCTTGTGGCTGACAGTTGCAGGCTGCGTGGCCGGAGTGACCTTTTATGGCATCATGTTCCAGGATGCCAAGAGTCGCAAGTGGATTTCCTCCATGATGATATCATTCCTCACCTCCGTACTCCTCACTCAACCTATCAAGGTATAACGACTAATACTGTTTTTTACAACTGCACTTTTGGTGCTGCATCGATTACTACAATTACTATCATCGCTGTTTCTGGAAATTACAATTTCCTAATTCTTTTTTTTATTTTTTCCATTTATTTAGTTTCTTATTAACATTCCAGGTGGTTTTTTTGGCGCTTTTATTTTCTATGATCTTCAAAAAACCCACTGAAGAGGAGGAAGACTATGGCGACGAAGATGAAGAGAATCCTAACCTGGAATATGATGAGGACTGGCTACACACAATAGGTAAGTGGGACAAATCACAACCACCTGTCATTTTCAGGATTTAGTTTACGAGGACAGATGATTCTATTTACTTTGAACCACGAGTTAAATCGTCATCAGTCAAATGGTTTCTTCACCAGGGCCTCCAAAAGCACGAACGATAATTTATCAACCTCCCGATCCAAAAATGCTGGAGAGAGCTCGTGAAAGGCGTTTGAAGGAGATTGAGATGTACGCCGTCATGCGGGAGATTCTCTTCTATGCTTTTTTCCTGTGGGTCCTCATAACTGTCAGCTATGACTTCAGAGATGTCAACAGCTATGACTACAAAACGACTCTACTCACAAAGTTTGTCAGTGGTGGTACGGGAAGCCCAAACCCTGGCAACAGCATAGATTTGGTGGGCCTTCAGAAATTCACGATTCAATCAATTACATGTTCAGGATAATATTTGAATTCGTAATCGGATTAGTGAATCAGTAATAATGCATTTCTTTATTTGTTTCCACCTCCTCACTCGTTCGTTTCACTCCCAAAATAGGTTCGCACCATGGATGACCTCTGGAGTTGGCTTCTAGTGACATTTTCACCTGGCATAAGGGTGGACAACTGGTACAACGGGGATCCACCTTTGGGCCTCAGAGGCTACCTTGATGACTACGTATCCAGGATCATGGGGTTTGCCATGTTAAGGCAGTTAAGGGTTAGACCAAGTGAGTGTATAAAATTATTACAGCATTTATCGTTCAGTTGGAGATAAATGTACTATTTCTCATTCTGAAGAATTGTGTACAGTCAGCTATGGCATGAGATCAGTCGTGAAAGAATGCAATGCTCCCTACAGTTTTTCAAACGAGGATAAGTCCGACTATGGTCCTGGTTGGATTCCTCTGAACGGATCAGGTCCATTGCCTGAGTATCGTTATAGGACCTCCGAGGAACTGGATGGCTTCCCTTTCTTGGGTACCCATGAGGTTTACGGAGGAGGTGGATATTTGGTGGAATTGAGGGGAGACAGGAATGCCATCGTCAATAAAATTATGGAAATAAAAGATAATGGATGGATTGATCGATACACCAGAGCTGTGTTTATTGAATTTGCAACGTACAACACTCAGGTTTGTGTCTTTGACAAAGATTTCATATCAAACTTTGTTCTAAGAGGACTCTGAACTTCAATCTCTCATTATATAGTCTAGTCTTTATTTGTTATTTAGTTAGACAATTTTAGTTGAGTATACCAATTGAGTTGAATGTATAAGATGTAATTATATTAAAAACTGATTCATTCTCATTCAGGTGAATCTGTTTGGAGTGGTTCACATTGTTGCAGAACTGCTCACCAGCGGAGGCTTCGACTGTTACTACCGCTTCGACACGATGAACCTCATTGGAAGCCAGGGTTCATCACGGATCATCCAGTACGTACTGCAGGGTTTGTTTTGCCTCTGCATCGTCATATTCCTCGTCAAGGAGATCAGAAACATCATGAAGCAGAAGAAGTCATACTTCACTCAGTACTGGAATTGGCTGGAGTGGTGGATAATCGTGTGCTCCATCGTGGCGGTTGCAATGTACGCCTATAGAGCCATCATGACGAACAGGCTCACCAAGTACGATGTTTGTTATCTCATGTTTCAAATATTTGTCTTTCAGAGAAAGTTTTTTCTGCTTTTCGACATTTTTACCATCAGTAATGCTTCATTTGAATCTCCTTTAAATTATTCCCCTTATCAGCATGCAATTTGGACATTATTTTTAAATGGCTCTGTTTACAAATTTGCAGGATCTTTGCCCGAAGTGGAGGAAATAGCTACATGAAGTTCACTGGTGTCGCTTACTGGAACGAGATGCTTCTCTATCTTCTGGCGATCTTGGTCTTCTGGGCAAACCTCAAGTTCCTCAAACTGCTGCGCTTCAACAAAACCATCGGATTGCTTAGCTCCACTCTCAGATACTGCTCAAAGTCCCTCATCAACTTCAGCATTATGTTTGGCCTCGTCTTTTTTGCATTCATCCACTGCTTTTATCTCGTCTATCTGCCCTCTCTTGAGGTCTTTTCTGACCTAGTCCGAACATCGGAACAGTGCTTCATGATGATGGTCGGCAAGTTCAACTTCTCTGACATGGCCAAAGCCAGTCCCATCCTTGGCACTCTCATGTTCTTTCTGTACATGGTTATCGTCTTCTTCATCCTGCTGACCATGTTTGTTGGAATTATCTCCGAAGCATTCTCTGCAGTAAACGATGACATTAAAAAGCAGTCCAACGATTACGAAATGGTTGATTTCATTGTCGAAAAAGTCAAAGACTGGACTGGATTGAGCAGATACTTTAAAAAGAAAGTAGGTTGTGGCTTTGTGTTCGTCTCAAACCTAAAACGGCGTTGTTACTTTGTATTTCCTTAGCACTGGTATAACTCGTTTCTCTCCGCACACTCAGGTGAAACCTGGTGAAGTGATGGACGTGTCCTACGATCCTCGGGTCGTGGATGCTCTGCCTGACCGACTGGATAAGTTCCTCGACAGCATCACCAAGACCCACTTCAACCATGACACCTTCGAAAGCCTCTTCAAGGATGGCCTCTCAAATCCAGATGGAAAAAGCATGATGGCTGGAAAGAATTCTCTTTTCGCCAGTGGAACCTCTGATCCTCCCAAGAAATTTGATCCTAACCCAAAAGGTCGCAAGGGGTTTCCAGATATCGGTTAAATCTGTGGCTTTGAATTTCCTGCACGTGAACAATACCTTGATAGTGGTACTAATAACTAGTCATTGATATTAATGATATTCTTCTTTATTCTATTGATAAGGATGATGACGATGATGCTACTGATGATGATGATGATGATTATGTCCTTCATCTGTGGTCAATACTGCTGATAAATTATTTTTAATCATGAACTGCTGACATGCTCACTGATACGTTATTCGAGGTGGTCAAATTATCAGTATATTCGTGACTGAATGTCCACGTCGACGATGATAAAAATATTGTTGATGGATTAACAAATACAAACAACTGGATTAAATTCTATTTAACCCCATATTATTTATTATATTATATTTCCTCATCTTGTTAATTTAGTTTACGCAAATTTCATTATTTTACATTTTAAGAACTCCTAGTCTGTGTGTTGTCTGTATATTAATGTCTTTGTAGTGGAATGTCACTGTTTACGTTAGGATTATCCTAGCATTCCGCTGCATTAAAAGAGGCGTATTTTCTTTTATTTTGATTGAAATTATTCCGTGCAATTATATCAGAACTTTACGCGGGGATGAGATGACAAAGATCGAAACTTTATTATAATATATAATTTACGGTAATATTTATTATTATAATTATTATTGTTATTTAGCCTCCCATGGGCACTTTCTGGCGGTGCGAGCTGGGTTTCGAATACGACACGTGACTGTTGCTTTTATTGTCGCTCGCACGAATGCGACCGTCTAAGCCAACACGCACTTTATAATTGTTGGTGTAAATATTTTTAGCGCAGGAAAAACGAAAGTGATCACTTGGGAAAGAGATTGCTGTCGGTAATGTTTTTGTTGGAACAATGTTTTTGGAGCCTTGATGAGGAGAACACGTAATAGGGGAGATCGTGATGAAACGCGAGGGCATTGATGTCTGCCTTTTGGACGAACCCTCGAAACTACTCGATGCTTTGGAGTTTTCAACTTCAGTATTTCTACTGAAAGCGACTTATTGGCGATGGTGTCGGATGTACGCAGGTCGATAAAATAGGCAACACTTTGTCGCCGTTGTTGTTGTTTTGTTGCCTGATTGTCGTCATCGGTGGGCGTTGTTTTTCTGACTGCTGTGGCAAGTAATGAGCTCAGTTCAACGAGCCAGACACGTCAACATCTTTCTTAAACGCCTTTCTTTATGTCTGTCTGTCTGTCTCTGTCTTTTTGTCTGCTGAGGAAGCCAAGACCAACTTCCAGCCTTTATGTGCTCGGATGGTCTTTCCTCCTTTCTCGATGAAAGCGAAATTCGAGGAATAAAAGGCTGGAAATATAGGAATGAATTTGTGTCAGCAGTGGGGGTAGTTTGGTCAGGAAACGATTGTTGACCAAGTGACGGGCAAAAGCCAACTCACAGGCAGCGACTTTTGGTACCTAACTCTATCTCTAACCCTACCCTACCCCTATCTTGCCCCTAACCCTACATCGTGACCCTGGAATTCAACTGACAAAAGTCGTTGCCCGTGAGTTGGCTTTTGCCCGTCACTTCTCCAACCACCCAAGAAAACTACAAGTGGAACCCCTGAAAGTACCGACAACAATGGAAGGTTGCCTAAGTTGATTTCTAAGATGAGATAACCGTTGTGACGGCCAGACGACTGAAAATATTTATGGTTATTTTTAAGAATTACATTCTTACATGTTCTGCGGTGTTGCTTGTAGGCGTATCGATCGCTGGTAGTTAACGATCTGTTTGTTATTTGACGCTAATGAAAATCGACATCCTCGGTGTGTGTTGTTGCAATTGCCTTACGATGTAACAATATTTGTACAGATGCAATGTTACATGAATATTGAATGTTTATCGACCGCTAATCCACGACATGATGTGAGCGATAACATGAGTTGTTGTCGTGCCGTGCAAAGGCCAGAAGTTACAGGTGGTGATGGTGCCTAAGTTGAGATTTTCTGATGTTGTTACCTGTTAGGTGCTGTATATGCATGATGCATTTATATTAGATTTACTAGATTTTATTATTATTATTTATCATTATTATTATTTCTATTATTCATATTGTAGATGTCGAGTAGAGCTAACAAGTCTGCCAGCAAAGAGTGTGGCGTACCTCGGCAGACTCTCTTCCGCCTTGTAAAAGACCTGAATAAACTGGTTGTAAGAAGCACTCAGGCAGGTTCCACAAAACATTTGATGATCAATTCGAGGAAGAGTTAGTGACGTCTTATGTCAAGACCGTGTAAGAAAGATATTTTGGTTCGTCATTAACGGCCCTTATCAGCTTGCCAGTAAAAATAGACTACAGCATATATTCGACAGTGAAAAAAGATGAAAGAAGTGTCTTTCAGCATTTATTAAGGTCATAACAGCGTCACATACGTCATAACATACGCAAGTCTGAATCTTAATGACAATTTGACATACCATTCGCGTTGTTGGCGTTGTTTTGTTGTGTTTTGTTTTGTTGTTTTGTGTTTTGTTGTTTTGTTGTTTTGTTGTTTTGTGTTTGGCAGCCTCAGCTGCTGTTTGCTTTTCTCATCTTAGGACTGGTCTCTAAAATTGGATAAACTGCAACTTCAACTTGAAACTGTTCTTTGTAGAGGTGCATTCCATAATACTTGAACGTGTTCTTCAGGAAAGGGTTCGAGATGATATTATCCAAAAAAAACTATTCCATTATTGCAAAGATTAGGAGGACAAGTAAAAACCGTTACCCTGCTCATTTTGGGGAACCTTCTAACCTTCCAACCTTCCTCTGCTCTGACGATGAGGGTGGCGATGAAACTTGTAAAAGTTAAACATCCCGCACGAGGTGTCGCTGCGTGCCAGCGATAATGTCAGCACCGAGAAGAACATCGGCAGAGGCCATTCCGAGTCGTTCCAACCGATCTTGGCTTCAGATTCACTTTTTAAAACCTCTGCGCCTAAAAAAAGAAAAAAAAGAAAAAAGAAACAAAACGAGAAAATCACGTCGACTTTTTTCGAGTTTTTTGAGGTTCTGCGTACGAAAAATCGCTCGCTTTCCGAAATGTTCAAGAAGCAGGACATGAACGCATCACGACCTTCGAGTTCAATGCATTTTGGGTGATCTCAATTGAGGACGCAGTTTGCCTCTCGGTGAGTAAACATGGTTGAGTAAATGTGGATGGTTATTCGAATGAGCAATTCAAGGGTGGTTCTTGAAAACAGGGTGACATTGGGGAGTGACCCTGAAGAATGGCAAACATGTTCCACAATTGGTGACATCCCACTATTTGTTTAAACCTGTCACCAGTGCAGTATTTTCACGAGTGCTCTCTATAATGTCAAGTCGTTAGCAATTCTTTATCAATGCATTTCAAAAATGCGAACACTGGCCGGAAATAATGCTAGTGCAAAGATTTATAACGTAATCATCAACTTATATGTTCAAATATTCGTTCACAACTCCAAATAATTGTTCATAATTTATCCATGGTGGCATGCGACGATGATCATAATATCAACAAAGTTCCAAATCCAAGCCCCAATTAAGAGTACATAAGCCAGTGATTTTTGAAAGAACTATTTCCCTTCATCAAAATACTGAGGCAGACGTCCGTCGAATACTTGGCACATCGGCGGTGATTCAAATTCCATTTTTATTGCGCCGATAAGAGGTGTTTGTAACCAATTCTTGGGATAGCGGATGTCATCGCTCGTTATCTTTCGATCACGTGATGAACAATTCAAGAGAGTTTTGCCCCGTTGTCATGACAGCCGGTGAGAGGATATGATTAAGTGAGAGGATATGATTAAGTGAGAGGATGGTGATTAGGATGGTTTCGATAGATGCGGAGTTGAGCAGTAGGTTGATTGACTCACTGCAGCTTGTAAATTATTATCCTTTATAATCGAGTAATCAAGTAATAATATTAATGAATAATAACTTCTAAAAAATAGCTGCAGTGGATGACATTTAAATTCTCCATCGGAAGTTAAGTGAGGCTTATTATCGCCTTTGATCCTAAATAATGTGGACATATCCCTTGTATCTCTCTTGTATCTCTCTTGTATCTTCCTTGTATCATCCTTGTATCTCCATTGTATCTAACTTGTGTCTCTCTTGTATCTTCTTGTATCATCCTTGTATCTCCATTGTATCTAACTTGTATCTCTTTGTAGCGACTTGAAAGTGGAGTAACATCTGTGATTCATTCACCGCAAGAACTGAATTTCTTCCTCAATTCTCTACTTAAACAAACAAACAAACAAACAAACAAACAAACACTGCCTTCCTTCATTTCTGTTCGTTTGGAATTCTTTGATAAATAATGTGAGACCGATTGATGTAATTAAAATTCGTAACATTTTAACTTATTCATGAATTTATTACCGTCAATGTCGCGCCTGATGATGATGATGATGATGATGATGATGATGATGATGATGATGATGATGATGATGATGATGATGATGATGACGAGGTATTTTTGTTATTGAATCAGTGTCCTATGCAAGACGTTGCTCGACACACTCTCCGACTGCTA
>MPNW01000583.1:36535-60438 GCA_011800805.1 Hirudo medicinalis
AATGTTGATAATAACATTACTAACTAACAACAATAACAACCGATGGTAGTGATGGTGATGGTAACAACGACGACGACGATGATGGTGATGATGATGACGACGACGATGACGATGATGTTGATGACGACGACGACGACGACGATGATGACGACGACGACGACGACGACGATGACGATGATGATAATTACGACGGTGGTGGTGTTGGTGATGATGGCTGATTCCTAATATTTTTTTAATTATTAATTATATATTCTTGGATGACTGCGTAATTGCAATGCAATTGTTTTTAATTAAATTATCGAGTCAATAAAAAAATTCACACCTTCGAAGACATGAATATTTATTCAAAACAATTATTCAAATGAATATTCATACCTTGAAACACCTTGTTCCAAATATAATTATTCAAATGAAATGAAGACGAGATTAGCAAGGTTTGATTTGGAATTTCTTCATCGATTCATAATTTGTGAATAAATCGATAATTTTTGTGTAAATTGTTTAATAATGTTTCCGTTTGTTGGTCTGTTTGTCAGGTGTTTGTAGCACCATATTATTGAAACAAACACCTGGAACGTACGAGGAGTGAATCACTGGATTGAGATGACGAATGAGTGGTTTGGAGGTGTTTGCATCTTAAGATTGCCTCATGAATATTCATATAGTCTTTTGTAATGGATCAGGTAATTGGTGCTAATCATACTAATTACGCGGCTCTCATTGTCTTCATTCAATGTGACAGTAAATGCATTTACGTATTCATTAGTCTTATGTATTAATTTGCAATGTGTTTTGTAATCTACGAACATTCACGAACATTTAAGGACGGCAGGTTTAAAAATAACCCGGGTGAATCACGTGACTCCTCCGCTTAGCCAGAGAAATGGAATGGATGACTAACTTAATAAGGAAAGAACTCGAAATCTGAGACTGGGTGAGACATCGTTGCTCACAAATACACATTCATTCACAACAAGTCGCACACGGACGCATCCACGTTTAAGCACACGCACACATTCGCACATATCTTAACATTTTGCCAACGAGACTTTCAACACACATTGAAGAATTGAAAGAAAAGAAAAAAAACTTAAATGGAGGACTTGGAATGAGGTGAAGGTCGTTCAGATGTCGGAGTGAGTGACGTCATAAGAATAATATCCCGGAGTAATAATAACAACACCGGGATGAGTAAGGAATGCAAATTACGGTAAACCTTTTGTTGGAATATTCTTCCGTGTGGAGGAATCCTCATGTAGAAGTTGAATTTGAAATCACTCTCAAGTCACGAGTGAAGTCCAAAAATTCTTGTTTTTTTTTTTCATTTTGAGTCACCTCCTCCTCATCTTTGTTCTGTTCAAGGTCAGATTTGTTCCCTGTGGATGGGAGATTGAACAGCTGCCTTGGAGTTTATAAATTATGTACAAGTATATTTAATAATTATTCATAATTCAATATTTATTTATTTTTTTGTTGCATAACTAAGATGATTTGGACTTTTCATAATTAAAATCGGATTCATGCATTTATAAGATTATTATGCTCGAAATATTCCCATTACCTGCACTGGAACTGCCTGGCAATCAGATAAATATTTCAGTTATTCATGCGTTGTGGATTAAAGATGTTATTAGAGATATAAGTTTATTTAAAATGCCAACAATATTGTTTTAATAACAACCATTGCTCAGAAATTAACGTATTATTTGTCGACTAATAATTAGATTAATTCATTACATTCTCAGAAATTCCTTAAGAGGTCACCAGAGTTCAAAAAGGGGGACAATGTTCCAATGGATTTGTGCTGCTGACATTTTATTCGTCCACAT
Organism: Hirudo medicinalis; assembly: GCA_011800805.1. Taxonomy (NCBI): domain Eukaryota; kingdom Metazoa; phylum Annelida; class Clitellata; order Hirudinida; family Hirudinidae; genus Hirudo; species Hirudo medicinalis. Next base: position 38,365 of record MPNW01000583.1, read on the forward strand.
AACTGGGTCAATTTCAGCGAACCAGCCATTCAGAAGTGAGGTCAAATTTTTAGTGCATTTTATGCTCTTTAGTTAATGATGACATTTATGGAAACAAACGGAGTCAAACATGCTGTGTCATCTGTCAAAAGTTATGCAACATTTTGACGTCATCGTCATCATATTTGTTATCATCATAATTATCATCGTCATCACATAAACATAATCATTATCATAATCTGATGATGATACAATGAAGAAATAAGACACCAACGTTAGTAACAAGCAGAACGTTTTACTTGTCACGTCAAATTTGACGTCTGCTTGACACCCTCCCACGCATTTCTCTTGTTGTCCTTCAATGGATTCTTCCGTTAGAATCTCCTTTGAAAGCCATTACAGATAAGTCATCGATGACGATGACGGTGATGTTGATAATGATGACGACGACGATGACGGCGATGATGATGACGATGATGGTGATTAAAATATTGTTGTTAACAACGCCTCATAATCTGAATATCCCTCAGAAGCAGACGTTTTAAAGTCATTCCCTCCCATTTATTTGCACCTATTTATAACTCCTCGCGACTGTCGTCGTCATCAAATGTCGTCGTCGTTGCTTGTTGTTGTTGTTGTTGTTGTTGTCATCACCATCAACATTATAATTCTCACCGAAATCATTATTATTATCATCATCCACAATATATATAAATAAGGATGACGTCACGAGCATCTGCTGGGCCACCCACGAAGCGAGGTTCGATTTAGACTCGCCGTCTAAAAACATGGAGGTATGGCTGATAATGATACCTGAAAGAAGTGCACAATGAAAGGATTTAACTGATGAATGATACAACGTCCAACCTCTTTCTGATGTTTGCATCTCGCAACAACATTCAATCCAACTCAACAACAATGCCAACAACAATGCCAACAGCAACAATAACAACAAAGGTTTGAATGATCACGTGATATCAATCTGGCGGGAATAAATCCGCGCGGTCGATGACTCATCGTGTCCATTGTAAAGCCTCAACCCCAGGAAGCATCCATTCAGAATTTCCAGGAAGTGAATGAATGTGAGGCGTAGGTGTGCTCGACTCTAATTGGTCAAAGGGTCCTAGCGTAGACGACAGCAGGTGTTCCCTCCATTCACAAAATTCGTTAACTAAACAACGTGAGGTTCGTCCACAAACTAAAAATAATCTTCAAGTATTTTAATCGATTCGAAAATTGAGCAATTGTAGACTGAGTAGTTTAGTTAGTTAGTTAGTTTCTCTTTCAAATGTCAAAGATCATCGAGCGAATGATATTTATGAGTGTTGTTGTTGTTGTTGTTTGCGTAAATGTTATTCTTGTTGTTTATTATTGCTAGTATTACGACTATCATCAACAACTTAATTATAATTTACAACTTAATTATAATTTACAAGTTAATTATAATTTACGCGAAAGTGTAAGTCCGGTGAAAATAAAAAAAAAAGTGGCAATATCCACAAGTTGGACTCTTCATGGATGGACTGATGGATGGATGGATGAGAGTTAATGAGTGGATGGATGGGTGAGAGAAAGAGTTAATGAGTGGATGCACGATTGGGTGGATGGATGGGTGAATGAGTGCACGCCTCATCGACTTAATGCGGGCTACGCACGGTGCCTTTATAAGGCCTGTTAGGACACAAGCAACTCGAACAACTCCTCACTCGTTACTACTGAGAGTTTGCTCTCGAGAACTTTGTTGTAAATTATAATCTTACGATTAATTATTCATTTAATCACGGACGCCATTAAAGCATGTTCGGTAGCAGTATTCAATTTTTAAAACGATCGTTGAGAATGAAAGCTATTTCCAAGAACTGGAAAGGATTGAAGGAAAAGAAAATGAAGATGATGGTGATTATGATTATGATTATGATTATGATTATGATGACGACAAAGGTGATAGAGATTCCGTGGTAATGATGATAATGATGGCGATAGAAATGTCTGGGTTCAAATGAGTTCAGAATGATCTTTGTTCGCTGGAGTCAGTAGCACGTGTTGCACAACAACAACAACGGATTACAACGACAACCGTCGTAGGCGATGATGGTTGTGATCCTAGTGATGATATCGTTATCATAGCCTTTGATGATGATGATGATGATAATGATGACAACGATGGTAGATGTGGTAATGATGATGATGATGCAATCACGCCATCGTCACCGTCTTCTGCCTCCTTTGAAGAAGAAGAAGAAGAAGAAGAAGAAGAAAGTAACTGCTGAGTTGCTTCAGTTGGAATTTTCAACCAGGTTGTTGTTGTTGTTGAAATTTGATTCTCGTAATAAGGAAGTATTATAATTTATGTTAAGTCGGTTGTTACAATTACAAATATTATTATTCTTAATGTTAGGCTTATTGTTAACTACGTTATTATTTTTATTGCAACATATTGTAAGTATTGTGATGAGTTACAATGCAATTAGTGACAACCTTCGTTAATTAATTAATTAATTACGTAAGTTTTTGAATAATATTTCAGTAAATGTCTCCAAATTTCAGATTTGAAGAACTTTGCTATTTTAGAAGTCACAACAAAAACAAATATTAATATCATTGATAATAACAAATAATGAGTAATAATATTAATATTAAGTAATAAATAATATTATTAAATAATTTATGACGAAAGCCTGATGCAATCAACAGTCGATAACAAGGGTACTTATCCTTGACACGTCATACGAAATCTCATGTCAACAGGCATTTCCAACAAACTGCTCAAGTACTGGGATCATAATTATGGAATAATAAAAATTATTAATTGCCGAACACAACGTCATTCTTATTGGGGGGGGGGTCGGCCTGACCGAGGGTTGAGTTGCATAACCTTGGTGGTTATTTCACTGCTCAATCATTACTCAGGACAGCTCTATCGTATGAGCTGTGTTTATAATTTCACGCGAATATTGCTTATTATTTATACTTATTATTGTTATTGTTATTATTATTATTATTCTTAATCTTATTATTATGATTTGTTAGAACCATCAACGACACAACGCTTTCTCAGAATCGTGTCTCAACTAATTGTTCAAAAATAAACGCACTTCGCTGAAGCCCGAAGCGTGTTTTACGCCCGACTTTATCTCAATTACGTACAACCCACTCCCCACTCTCCCCAACCTACTCACACCCATCCACCCACCCAAAAACAAAAACGAAATGCGTCTCACCGCCGATTTCCTACGTAAACAGTTCACGGTTTATCTTGTTCTCGGAAAGTGAAAATGATCAGCGTCACGTGATGTTTGGGGTTTTCCTCCCGCTGTAATTATGGCCTCTTAATTATTATAATTTTAGCCTCATAATTACAATAATTATAGTAGTAGAAATGAATGTGGCTCACTAGAAATGATTATCGATGCTCAATAAATGAGAAAATATTCTTCGATTTCATGTTTTTGGCGATCAATCTGTTAAATAAGATTATTAAGTAGTGATCTCTTTTTATTTGAATTATTTTAAAATAGAAATAAATCCGTAAAGATTGTTTTTGTAATTTCAAATGAAAATTACTTCGGAATTTATTGAATTTCAATTTGACCCAAATGCAATCTTTATGAGATAAGAATACTTAGAACGATGATGATGATGATGATGATGATGGTTTAAAGAATGACGTCATTGACGGGAGTCCAAAGTTTCGGCGATCGAAGTCTTTGAATTGCATTGCATTAGCGATGATAATGATGATGATGATGTTTTAGTGTTGTTGATGGTTTTAGTGGCGTGAGTGGTGGTGATGATAGCTACTGCTGATGACGACGCCAGCGATGGTGATGATAACGATGTTGGTGGTTGATGTGGTAGCGAGGTTCCATCGATGCAGGTCAAAGTTTGATCTTAAAAAAACCACCCCGAGCCAGGGAAGTTGAGTTGGGAATGTGTGGGTGCATTCGGATTTCCTCAGAATGCGGGTGTCCACGCTGACGTAATTAATGGCTCTTTGAAGATTTCCTATTAAGGGGGAAGTCCTCACTTCCGCTTTTCATTTAATCTTGGCCTCGATTTGTAGTTTGGTGAGAAAGTTGGTGGGTGGGAAGGTTGGTGGTGGTCTGATGGTGGTCTGATGGTGGTGGTCTGATGGTGGTGTGATGGTGGTCTCATGGTGGTCTCATGATGGTCTGATGGTGTGATGTGGTCTCATGGTGGTGTGGTGGTCAGGTAAATGGCTGTGTGGTGCGGTATTTTGTTTAGCGGTAAGTATATAGTTTTGTGCTTCAAACGGCAGATGATGGCTGTTATAATTACCATAAACTCTTTATAATTGTTATTATAATTAATTAATAATAACTAAAGATTATTACAGTAATATTGATTATCAAGTTACCTCGGTCAGCAGGGTAACGAATGGTGCTTGTTTTGTAAATCCAACGTGAAATCCACTAACGATCTAAAAATATAATATTCATATTTAGGAAGACGACACGACTTGTTGCTGTTGTTGTTCAAAATAAATTCTTTGTCGTTGTGAGTTCAACTTTCGTTGTTAGAATTTTTGTTTGAATGTTATTTTAAAATATTTTTTCTAAAATGAGTTTGAAATGTTCTTGACATCATTTCTTCTCTCCTGTGTATGCTTGTGTGCTTGTGTGCTTGTGAAATATTATTGAAATATTTGATTATCAGTTGAATTGATATATCAGTGGAAATGTATTAAAAACATTGAATTAACAGGTCAATGAAATCCAAGTCCACAATGAACAACATTCTTATCAACATCATTCAATAATCACTCAACATTTGTCACTCGATAGTCACTGTATTAGCAGGGGTCGAAGGAACTGGATATATTATGCAAATTAAGTGGTGATGTCGATGATGATGACGTCGATGGTGATGGCGTTATCACTCAGAAATACCTCTTGACCTTCCATCGGTTCGGTCACTCACTCCATTCCTCCTCAAATAACTTTTGAAACCCTTGAAATTTTGGCTCGACATTCTTTAAATTTTTCAGTAAATATAATAATAATAATAACCATAATAATAATATTATTAATAATAACCATATTCATAACAGAATCCAAACATTCCAACTATATAAATAGATGGCTTGTTTTGCCATGAGCAATGACGAATTCGCCATGATTATGATTATGATCATGATTATGATCACGATTATGATTAGGATTATGATTGTGATCATGATTATGATTGGGATTATGATTGTGATCAGGATTACTACCGTGATAGCGATGATGATGACGACGATGATGATGATGATGATGAGGGGGTAGGATGAGTCACAAAGTCCTAGTTCTTTGTTATTTCAATGTGGCCTTCCTCATTATCATAAAATACTTAATTATTATTTTTATTATTAAGCAATTTTAATCGCCTCACTAGTTAATATAATTCATATTTTCGTATATATATATGTATATACATTTCATATATGAATTTCAGAATAACATCTTAATGTGATTAATATAATTTATTTGTCTCATAATTAGTTTATTTATAAATAATTAATATTATATTAAAATTAATAAGAAATTCATTCGAAAAGGTATTCAGGCTAAATTGAGTGGAATGCCTCCGGTTACACCTGAATTGAAAGATCTCACCTGGAATTAGACATGACGAGAGATGTATGCACTCAATGATTTGTCGAGGTGGCTTCTTGAAATCGTCATCATCATCATCATCATCATCATTGTTATCACAATCATTATCATCATCAACATTATCGAAGCCGGTCTCGAGCTTTTCATTGACCCACATTTTAGCAGTAATTTCAATGTAGCTAAGAATTATTATTATTATTATTATTATTATTATTGTTGTTATTATTATTATTATTATTATTATTATTGTTATTATTATTATTATTGTTATTATTATTATTGTTATTATTGTTATTATTATTATTATTATTATTATTGTTGTTGTTATTATTATTATTATTATTATTATTATTATTATTATTGTTATTATTATTATTATTATTGTTATTATTATTATTATTGTTATTATTGTTATTATTATTANATGATGTGAATATTTATATTTATGATATGAATATTTATATTTATGATATGAATATTTATATTTATGATATGAATATTTATATTTATGATATGAATATTTATATTTATAATTATTTAGGATGAATTCAAAAATTGACATTTATTTTGTTTCAGACAGGTGATGGAGCTGCATGCACAGGTACTTATACAAGTTTCCTCATTTTTATGAGGCTTTAAATGATAATGTTGCCACAGCCTTCTGGATGATGGTGATGATTATATCACATATAACATGTGATGATTATATCACATATAACATGTGATGATTATATCACATATAACATGTGATGATTATATCACATATAACATGTGATGATTATATCATATATAACATGTGATGATTATATCATATAAGACATGTGATGATGATAACATATATAACATGTGATGATGATATCATATCGAACATATATGGATGGTATCACCACTTTTAGGTCCCTTTTTTTCATGTTAACACAGCTTGGATGATCTCAGATATTCTTAAATTGTATAATTGATTAATTTATTTATTAAAACTTGCCAATTTTTGCAATTTCTAAAAATTAGTGGAAATTTATCCATATTTACACTATACAGCCTCAATCATTTGCTGAAAAACAAGACAAATATATTGCAAAACTCTACCTAATAGGGCAATTTTTATATAATTTTTGAATTCAGCATTCAAAATACATAAGCAACAAACAGAATGAAACAAGTGTTTTCATCGCAGGCCTCCATAATCTGTTCATATTTGCCTTTCCAAACCTCTCGAGTTTGAAGCTCTCATCGTGGAAGTCACATGGCGACATGTTGGAGAGTTTCGGTTTGACCGATTTGCCTCGTGTTGATCTAGTTGGTGTTGTGGGCTGTGTCCCCATCGTAACCATTACTATCGTCGCCGTCATCATCATGCTATCATTATTTCATCATCATCGTCATTATCATGTTATCATCAACATCATTTCATCGTCACCGTCATCATCATCACGTTATCATCATCATTTCATCATCATCATCATCGTCGTCGTCGTCGAGGCCATCGACACTCAAGTACAACAGTTGGCTCCTCATTTTTGAGGGTCTGGCGGGATCGGCATGTGATGAGTATCGTGTTTGCTCTCTTGTATTCATCCACTCGGTCACTCATTCATTCTTTCTTCCGTCGCCTTTATCATTTCGTCGTCGTCGTCGTCGTCAGCATCGTGGTCATCGTCATCATCGTCGTAGTCGGCATCACCATGATAAAAATGTCTTTAAGCCTTCTGAATGTCCGATATCCTCCGTTGAATAATGACTTCTGCTCCTCAAATGATCCTTCATCGCAATCTCAACTGTTCCCAGAACAGGTTGTCAGTCACTTGTTTCGAAGAAGAAGAGTAACGTCATCCGGTAGTTTCGAGTTAATACGTCGAAAACAAACAGAAGTTGGACAATTATTATTATTATTATTATTATTATTATTACTATTATTATTATCATCATCATTATCATTTATTATTTTTATTATTATTATTATTATTATTATTGTTAGTACTAGTCTTATTATTATTGTTATTATTATTATTATTATTATTATTATTATTATTATTGTTAGTACTAGTCTTATTATTATTGTTATTACTAGTATTATTATTATTGTTATTACTAGTATTATTATTATTATTATTATTATTATTATTATTATTATTACTGTTATTATTATTATTATTATTATCATCATCATCATCATCATTGTTAGTTGGACAATTATGTAATGGAACTATTTGTCTTTAAACATGTTAAATGTTATGTATGATATTATGTGATATTATGTGACTTATATATGTCATGTTGTGATAATATTTATCTTTAAACTTATTAACTGTCAAAATATTTGTCTTAAAAATCTGTCTTCGTATGAGCATTGAAGCAGCAGATTTAAAAATAAAAGTCAAGAAATGAGGTCTAAAAGCTTACATAAGCCTTCTTTGAGGCTGAGTTACGTAACTTATTAGTAACTTATTAGTTACTCTGTAATATTTCTTTCTTTTATTTGAAATTCTCGAAAATGTTCTTCTTAGGTGGAATGATATTACAAGCTGTCGATGGTTGATGGTCTACGATTTCAATGTTGCTCTCCTTTGTTGTTGGCGCAAACTTGATTGTCGATGTTCAATCTGTTTACTTACAATATTATTTTTAATTATTAATTAATCATTATTTGATTGTATTATGTTGCAAACATAATTTGCAAAATGAAGACGGTAACATTTCGAAGCACAAGGAGAATGATTGATACTCGATCTACAGAATGCGATGATGCTATGCTACTGATTGATGGTTGAAATGTAACAGGCAATTGATTGATCGAAAACACGTGATGACATTCACTGGTGACGACCAGGCGAGGAATGTCAGTGATTTCATTGTCTGCTCTTTTGCCGCTATTTTTGATGACGTAGTTCCGAGAGGCCTATTCGTCTTTTGGTTCTGTGTTTTGAGCTGTTCGTGAAATTAACAATTACTTACGTCCGACAGGTGCTCGTTCTGATAAGGAGGCCAAAATACACATCAACAACATGATCATCGTCATGGGTTCAGCACTAGCAGCTCTCGAAACATGTTTCAGGATAGCAACTCTGAATCATTTCGTTGCTTCAAAGTTCAATGGAGTCTCGTTAATCTGTTCGAAATGCTGAATCATTCTACAAATATTTGGGCTTCAATGAGCTTGGTTTGAATTGAAATGGTGCTTCAATAGTTATGAATCGGAAGTTCAATTTCAGATGCACAGAGGAGGAAGTGGTGACTCAAGCAGGACACGACTGAGAAGGAATGTCAGCGTGGGCGTCATTGAGAAATCTCTTCGCTCTATAATAGCCCCGAGCACTTCGCAAGTGATCGGATGAGAGCCATGGGAACTTGTCTGTTTTATAAGTTCCGCGTGGCTTTGAAGTTCTGGTCTCATTCGGTGGATCCTGAATCGCATTGACCCTGCTGGGAGCATCGCTTCTTAATGAGGACATTGCCTACTTTGTATGGGCTATAAATCAGCGAGATGGCGATTCCCGGGGTCATTAATCGACCTTACATTGGAATCTTATCGCCTCTTATTTGCATTCAACCGTCGTCTTGCCAACCGAAGAAGGTCATTCGATTGATCCAAGATGCTGGGGCCTCGATTAGCACCACAAAACAACTGGGTTTAGACTCGGGATTTCTAAGAGCATTCTCGGTGCGATTTCGATATTCGATAATGCCCTATGAAATCCTGAATTGAAAACCCTCTGTCAACACCGGCTGACTTCAGTTTTTTTTTTTACAAGTACAAGTTATCAGAGTTACTAACTAGATATGTTAATTAAGTTGCAGTCTCTAGTTGAAATGTGCCGGAACTTCGTACCCATCAAGGAAATAATTAAGCTTTCATGATTGTCCAACTAATGCAGGCTAATGAATCGATTAAAAGAACACTCATTAGTCGACCGTTTAATTAGACAATGATTTAATAAGTTTCTCATGAGCAGCAAATGTCAAAAGTCATCCTTAGTGACTAATAAGCAAGACGACCGGTTATTATCGTTCTATTTGTGCTCTTCTCAAAAGTACTTTCCTGATTCGAAGCCGCTTGGACTAATTTTCTCCTCACTACGAAGCAGTCACAATATGGGCGTTTCTTCAAACTTCGTTCATTCGGTTGTTTTCGTTGGAAAGTGAAATCTTAAAAGGTGACACTTTAGACTTAGAAAAATAAATGAGCAAATGCTCTTGGGCGTGCTCAGGTATTCACAACAATTACAAATATGTCGGCAAAGGTGCTGCCTAGTGACGCAAATGCGCGGACGACCTATTATGAGACAATGAGCTTATTCATCTCTCTGAGACAATCGTAAAAATTTTAGCGAATGAGCAGATTTATTACGGGTAATAAAAGTTTTTTTCGAATGTATTGCATGCAGACGAATTTTGAAAGCTTGTTAATCCGATGAATGGATTCTGATGCACATTACCTGCGTGATACACATGTAGAATGATTGGCAGAACTTAGCTAACGGTTTTAGAGATTCAAAAGTGAATTCAAGCAAACTCAAATGGTCATAAATTTTATTGGGATAAATCAAGCTGTTTTAATGAAGATAGTCTCTGAGAAACAACTTTTGGAGCAGGATCCCACTCAAAAATCCAGCATCTTTAACCAAAAGTTCAAAAATTAAAGCTGTCTTGCTAAAGTGTAGCTTAATAATGGAGAAAGAGAACAATACACCCACCAATTGAGGGAGAATTGATTCAAGATGCTCAAGGCCAACTTCTTCTGAGGATTCAGCCTACAAAATACTTAAAAGATTTAAGGTTATTACAAAAGAGAATACTAAAATGTTTTGTTTAATACATTAGCAGCTTGTGTACTTCTTGCGATGGCTTCTGCAAGCAAATCAATCTGTTAATAGACATGTAAGCCCAAGGAAATAGACATAAAATTTGTTTTTTTTAGTTCCAAATTAACCTGTGGCAAACAATTTGACCAAATCAACGCAAAGTTCCTGAGCTATGGCACTCACTAAAAACATCAACAATTTAATAACTATTAATTTCTCGCACGTGCTTAAAATGGTAACTTACGTTTAGTTTTATCGTCCTTAAAATGGTGTTCGATAATTTTGCATATCGTATCCTGTAACGATGTTAAACTTCATGAGTGAAAGAAGTTGAAAACTTTGAAAAGTAGTCAAAATTTCATGCCTTTTTGAAATCCGCGGCCAACGTGAGAGATTCCGAAGAGTTGCTGGCCATCATAACAAAAAGTCATATCGGCTCGTCCGTTGCCGAATAAAGAAAAAAATTTATTTTACTTCTGAATGAAGGCAGTAACACTTAATCTTAAGTAAAGCTAAGCAAAATCAATATTTTCTTTAAAAATCCAACTATTAAAACGTTTTTAAAAGTGAACCTAATAAGGAGTCCTTTACAAAAGTGTGGCAGCTAGTCGTTGAGCGAAGTTTTAAACGTAATTCCGTAAAAGTGTCATTTAATTTTTCATTAAATTTTCAGTATGCTTTCGTCTGCCAACAGAGTGATTGTGAGAAATTTGCGCAGTTCAGCGCATTTTTTGAATAAAGATAAAGCGACGAAAGCTTTGATAGATAGGATTTTGAGGGTTGATCATGCTGGGGAATGCGGGGCTGTTAAGATTTACGAAGGTCAGCTGGCAGTGCTGGGAAAATCGGCTGCAGGAGAAATTGTGAAGGTTTACAGAATCATTTCAATGCTACTTCCGATGTCTAAATGTGCAGAAAAATGATCAAATATCAGTTAATAATACATAATCAGCAACAAGCATTTAATTAAAAGGAGATGAAGGAAGGAGAAGAGGTTCACCTCCAAAAGATGCAAGAATTGATTCCGAAGCATAGAGTTCGACCAACAGTTCTGTTGCCCATCTGGAGTGCTGCTGGTTACATTTTGGGTAGATGATGATTATGATTCAATTTCTTAATTCATTCCATGCAATTATTTCAGACGAACTCCATTGTCCTCCAATTAATTTTGATTTACTAATGACTTAATCATTAATAGAAAACAATATTGATGGACCTAATTGTGTACTTCACTTAATGAACTTGTTCCACTATGATGTTTATTTTTGTGATTAGGTATGACAACAGCTTTGATGGGCAAAGAAGCAGCCATGGCTTGCACTGTGGCGGTCGAAACGGTCATAGGAGAGCATTATGACGAGTTGGTGGATTCTTGTTGGAATTTATTGATTTATATTCGTTAACACTTCCATTTAATATTCAACGATGTCTGTCCATTAAATTTTACCAACGATAACTATGATTTTAATTGTTTGCTTCAAGAAAGCCCTGGATCTAAGAATAATTTTACGTTACTTTGAGTTGCTATTAATGTTAAAATAGAAATGTTTATCAGTCAAATCAGGGAACTGATGGCTGATGGAAAGGATGGACTGGAGAAGCATAAGGAACTTATAATGGTGAGTAAGCACTTTAGTTTTATAAATTTTAGCATTCGAAGTTTATTTCATCGCTAGAGGAGGCATTGCTTGAAAACTCTCAAACGGTCTTGCTACCATGGCCTACACTTAAGGTCTTTGGTGCAAATGCATTTTGTCAATTATGTAGTGCTCCCTCGTGGTAGTGCCAGCTGGGTTTTGAACATGACAAATTCTGATTGTTTCCATTACTGTCGCATGTAGGAATGAAACCCAGCAAACTTGAAAACCAAACAGGTTTTGTTAGGCATAATCAGGACAGCAGAGACGGCGGGAAAGTGCCCAGGAGCCTGGGAATGTTTTGGGGCCATCCCGGGTTTAAAAATTTTTTCGGCTCTTCCATTCCTAAATTGACATAACATGTGCCTAGGGGCCTGAAATTTTTCCAGATATGTTCTCGTCGGAATCTTGCAAAGATCCATCATTATTTTTTTGCTGCTCCAGATCACTTACATCACTTTCGGAAGTGTTTCCTTTGCAATAGCTCTCACGTGTACTGTTTTCCAAAATTGGAACTTATTCTGGTTCTGATTCATCACTAAAGTTGTCATCAACATCAGCATCAGATGGTCAGTCAGACGACTCAGATTCCAATATCAATTTTCTTGCCTGTTCTGCAGTAAATCCTTGCAAATTTATTCTTTCATTACTTGCCATTGTTGTTAACTTGTGTTCAAATATGCACTTCCTCTCTTCTATGAAGTCATTCAGCAAAGAACAAGTAATATAAAAAAAACACAAACACGTGGAGCTTCAAAATTGAAACATAAATGCTCATTTATAACGTGAGGTGCAAATGCACCCCCCACGGCAATAATTTATAATGCTCGAATATCTCCGAAAATATTTGGGTTACATTATTGGTTATTGGGGAATAAGTATATCCTCGTAATTAAGGAAAAGTCAAAAACTTTGGGTTTCATATTTTGAGTCCTTCTGGGACGAATGTTAGAAAAAAATGCAACTCGGGGTGCATTTGCAGCAGAGCGTTAGAGGCTTAAACCAAATAAAAATAAGGAGACATTATAGATAAAGTGAAATTTGAGTTCTGCTATTTCTGCATGGTATTGTCAAGACAAGAGTTCAATTTTAGCCATTTCCTGATAAATCTACTTTTGATTTGAGGAAGCGAGTGGTTTTAATCAGAATTTTAGAAATTTTTAAAGAGATTTGAATGATGTCAAATTTTTGTTCAGAGAAAAATGAATGCTGGGACTACTGAGCATTTAAGACCACTAAAGTTTTTATCTTTAAGAACCATTAATTAGTGACATCACCATTATCATCACTAATTTTTTCTTGCAGATCCTCAGCAAATTTCGTGATGAAGAGTTGCATCACTTGGACACAGGAATGAAAAATGATGCTGAGAAGGTATTCATCAACTTCTTTAAAACTTAATCTTGCTAAGAGATTATTCTCGTTGTACTTCTGCTAACTTTTTCAAAGCGGAGTTTGAAATGTTTGCAAACATTTAACAAATATTTAACCCGCAGGCACTGTTTTATGAAGCCCTGTCGGCAATCATCAAGGGCGGTTGCAAAACGGCCATTTGGATTTCAGAGAGAGTTTGAGGTTTAAAAACTGTTGTTTTACAGGAATTGTTAATAAAATTGTCACAAGTTGGACTTTACATGCTGTCTTTATATACACAACTTCTCAACATTCAAAAGTATATACAAACAGGGTACGGCATTATTGCTTCGGGATGGTTAGATGTTCGCATAAAAGTGTTTTCACATAAATAGAAATAAATTTGTAACGCCAAATCGAAAGAATACGACACATTTTGAGTGATTTCTGACAAACGAATCTGTGTTCATGAGGTTGGCACATTAAGAGCAATTTTAAGATCACGACGATGTCGAAAATTTCCTAAAAGCGAGGACAGCAGAGCAAAGTAACGTGTTAAAAAAAAGCTGTTAGAATCTTCTCGGTTAAAAACGAGAACATTATTTCCGTGGCTGGACCCAGCACGTTCTCGCAGGTCGCTGCTCATAGATAGGAAAATAATGCAAGTAAAAAATTCAATTTACTGACATGGCGACGGCAGTTTCGTAAAACGTAATTTTACATCCTTCGATATCACGCGAGTAACAGTGTAACAGTGAGTTTTAAAGCATTTCCCATCAATGATAACACTAACAAATCGAACGAGTGAATATTTCATAAGTTTATTTTTTCAAGTGGGCTCTCTCAAGGGAGACTTTGTGGAACGTTGGGCTGTGTTTTGAGGGCAAAGCCCGCTGTCGAAGTCGAATGTACCGTGGACACAACTGGGTGTCAGGCATTCTTTTAGCCTGATGCACCTTAATTATTTAACCAGAACTTGCAGCATTTTGCCATTACCAGAATAGTTACAGTAGGTAGTAGTTATTACCTTAAATCTGAATCTGAAAGCCTCCTCAAGCCGTTGATGATGTCTTTGCAGATCGAGTAACTGGTGCTCTGCCTATTGCAACCGCAGTTCATGTTGTTCACTTCTTCGTCAAGGAATTCAAATGAACTTGTGCAGTTGTAGTTCTTTCTGCATGTTCAGAATATTTATCGTGTTCGTTGAATTTTATCGTAACAACATTTCTTTAATTTTTTTTTTTAAGTAAATACAATCTTTTGGTTTAAAAAAACGTTCGAATTATAAATTATTATAAATCTCACTTTGAAACGACTTTACAATGACATTCAGTTTCGTTGATAAATTTGTAAAACCGAGGAATTGATCTCGTCTTCTCTTCCTCATCTACAACTTCCACAATCACTTCCTGGAAATTGGAAATACCATCAATTAACGACAAAAATATAAGTAACTAACGTTTACATAACTGGATAAATTAATATTCAAATTGTTACGTCATCAGAATAAATAAACAATTGTATGCACTCACTAGACACGAATCAAAAGTTTCCAAAACACCAACTTCGAATACTCTTTCCACGATGGTCCAATTCTTTGCGGCACATCGCCTGGTGATTTCTTGGTGGTTATCGTAGTGGTTGCAACAGCCATACCTGTGTCGACACCTGTACAGTTCCACATGGTCAGGTATGATTTTCCCCTCTCTTTGACCTCCGCTGATTGGGGTGTTGTCCTCAGTTTTCGAGTTGTTTTCAGGTAGCATATACCTATATTGGCTTATTTGGTGAACTTCTGGCATGGGGTATTTGCATTCCCGAACTTCGTTTGTGTGGTTTGCTGTACTTGACTGGATTGCTGTGAAATTCGAAGCAATGAATACTTTTACATGACGGTTGCATTCATATTTTTTTTATAAATGATGTGCTCGCTTTTGTGAATAATGTGTTGAATGTTTTTATTCTTATTTTAGAAGTTCAGCAAATGTTCTTGTTGTAATGAGATGAACTAGACATACGTTTTTAAACTTACAGACGAAGCTTTAAGTATTTAGCGTCCTCAACAACAACGACGACGACGACAACAACAACAACAACAATAATAAATAATTATGGCTTTGTAAGAAGTCAAATAAATGATCTACTTTCCAATACTTCAGTAGGTGGACCCAAGCAGTTGAAAAACGAGCACAAAAGTTAAGCTTTGATTTTTGTGAAGCAGGGTAACGATTATTGAATAATTTTGCTTGATAAAATATCAATGAGCAACACGTAAATTTGAATAAAATATTAAATAGGATTCACTCAATGCAGTCAAAAAGTCACTGTGTAGGTAATGACAAGTGATACATGCTTTTACTCTCAGAAATGTGCATGAACGTCGTGTTTTTTATATTTCAACTTAATCATCATATTAAAATCATTATTCTTCTTATTCTTAATATATCCATAAGACTTAAAGAGTTAATACTGGAATAACACAAAAAAAATAACGAAAAACTGATAGCCGAACTGAAGTGAATAACAGAAGAGTTGATTTAAGAACTCCGAGAACTTACCAACCAGTAGCTCGTCCCAGTTTGCTCTGCTGATGTTTTTGCTTTTAAAGAAGTTTTCAGAGACTTGGGAATACTTTTTGTTGACGATCGCCTTCCTCTGTTGCCAGCCATTGATGCACTTGTTGATGCAATGGTTCAGTTCGGCGTCACCTGCTTCTTCCACGTTGATGATCTTGGAGAGCAGCAGATGCATGTCCTCGAATATTTCCAGCCTTGGAATTTCTCTCATTGGCGCGTGTCCATGTCTTCCGTGGTTGCTCTGAATGGCTTTGAGGAGGTGGTTGAATCGTATTCTCACCTTGTCGTTCAATTGTTCGTAGTTCTCTTTAATGCCATGGTAATCGAGTATGTTATCCTGATGATGATCTTGCAAATGATGGTGCTCTGTTCTCGACCTCGCCGATTGGTCGAAATGATGATGGATGACCGTGTACAGGAAATCAAGGAATATTCGGTGACCTTCCTCGTTTATCTCAGTTTGATGTTTCGAAAAGTGCTCCACCAGATTTCTCAGGAGTCTGTTGAAGTTCACGTGGATGTCGGAATCGAAATGTTCAAACTTTTTCTCAGCGAATCCACTTTCGCTCTCGTTTTCATGATTTTCATGATTTTCATTTTCTCTCGAAATCTCTGAACTTTGGTCATCGGCATACGAACTATACACTGAATCAATATTATCAGAGTAATGAGAGTAAAAATCATTATCATCATCGTAAGCAGCAGCAGCAACTCCGTCATCATCGAATCCACCGGCAACATCATCTTCATTTTCTATGAGCAAGTCATCATTCGTAGTTTCGGCAGATGTCCTTTCAAAATGATTGAACAAATCCAGAAAAAGGGAGAACATGAAATCTGGGCTCAAGTGCATGCCCTTCGTCAAGGTCACAAAGGTTTCTTTAATCTTGTTTCTGATGTCCAGCTCTTGAAACTCTCTCTGAAGGTCACTTCGGAGCCCAGAGGCTGTGAACTCAGGTTCGGTTTTGTGCTGGTGCGAGAAACGTTCTGCAGAATCGGTGGTTTGTTTGAAGTTGTGATGCAATTGTTGTTGTTGTTGTTGCTGGAAGATGCTGGAGGGTGTTGTTGATGAGATAGTGCTAGAAGTAAGATGACCGGAAGAAACATAGTTTTTTGTCGTTGTCTGTTTATGAGCATTTGTCGGTATTGTAAAATGTTCACTGATCGGTTGAGTAGCTGTTGTTGTTGCTGTTGATGTTGTTGTTGTTGTTGTTTCAGAGTGAGAGGTATCTCGTTGAGTAGTTGTTGTTGGAGTGGTTCCATCCACTTTTGTGGGCTGGTGATAAGATTCAGATGAGATTCTGAATATGGACTCATTTCTCAGATTTGTGTCTGTCGTTGAAGGAAAATCCTGAAATAATTTATTTAATTCCTAATAACTCATAATATTGATATCATTAACTTAAAAAATATATATTACTAAACCACATCTCCATTAATTATGTCAACTTATGGGTGGTGTAAAGATTAATTGAGGTTACCAGTGTTATTTTTGTGATAAAAAATCTAAATTGTAATATGGATTTACACAATTACTGATAGTAATTATAATTAGTATTTTGAAATTGCATCTCAGATTCATTTTTCACCAATTCCAGTTAACGAAATTAATGAAGGCCTTAAAGCACCAATGTCTCGGAAAGCAACACAGTCTTTCACAGATTTCAATCCAATTTCTTCAATCAGTCTTTTACGGTTGGTAACATTTTACCTCGATTGATAAAAGCATTCAAAATTCTTCCATACGATCTATATTATCTTCAGTTCAGTCACCACTGCATGATCGGATTTGCAAAATTTGTAACCTCTTCTACGCTTCACGAGTCATGTTAAAGAAGCAACAACATACTTTAACAACACACTTCAACAACACCGACGATGTGATCACGGACCTAAGGAATCATCACCTGCTCATAAAAAAAAAAACTCGGCCATTTCGTCGGCTGCCAACGACAGACAGAGCTGATGGCAATTATTGCTCAAAAAGAAAATTCCGAATTTTTTTGTGCTGAAAGCTTAGACGAAGATGATGTTGATTTGTCTGGTCATTTTCAACAAAATGATGGAAATGAAGAGTCTGATGCTATGCCTATTGTTACAATAGAGGAGCATTTGACATTCAGAAGATGATAGAGGCTGACATTAAAAAAATTGACATTGCAATATTCATTTTAGCAATTATTTGTACTTAGCCGATCTTTTGAGTGCCTGATGTATCCCAATGGGATGTGAAGGCACTTTTTAATCGATCTACCATTTATATAGCGTCCCTACCGAGAGCGCTCCTTGGCGGTGCAGCCTTGTTTGCGAACACGACACATTACGACTGTTGCTATTACCTCAGGTGGCGGGAACGCAATCCATTCGGACAACCTGCTCTATGAAAATGTTCAAAATAAAATAGTCCAAAATTCAAAGTATTACTAGTATCAAATTTAAAATTGTAAAACAAAAGATTATTCGTTTTGACATAATTTTGATAGGGGGTCTTTGTAAGTTTGGCAGGTGTTGACAAGGGGGGATTGAAAAATTATCTAAAACTTGTTGACTTGTGAACGATCCCAAACATATCCTTCTATTTATCGTGTATATCTCAACAAACAGGCAAGTAATAATTCCTTCCTGTTGAAATAATTTTAAAAAATGTTTTGAAATGCAGACAGAGGCAACAGAAGAACGACATGTTAATCGTCACTTCATCTCAAATACGAGACACCGTGCGAGTTTTCGTTCTGCATTTTTATGGATTACAATGACATTAAAACAACAACATCAACAAGAACAAGAACATTTTCAACGGCAATAATAGTAATAGTCATCGTCATCACCATCACTGTCGCCGGTTATGTTACTTTGCATAATAAATTATGTTAATGTGCTTCATAATTTATGTTAATGTACGTCATAATTTATGTTAATGTGCTTCCTTAAACTTACGCACCATGTAATACATCTATAACTAATATACTTCCCTCTCTCAGGCGTCTGATTTGAAAAGTTCAGCGCATTTACTCCATGCGTTCGGCGCAAAGAACTTAAGCACCCCAATTAGCAGACGACAAGGACAATTAGCGCTAATGATGAATGTCTGAACAGGATTGCATTCCATCAATTTTTATTCTGCATCTCTGGCCTTGTAAGGTAGTTCACATCTGAGTATTTTTCATGGCAACTGTAATATTGATGTAATATTTATAATAATTACGAAATGAACTTTCATATTTATGTACAAAAATGCAGGATGAGGTTCTTTGAAGGCATCTTTTTGATGTTTTTGATGTTATTTGTGCATAATTTCATGATTTGCAGTCAACAGGCTTTTAAAGGATGCAATTTTTAGTCTGAAATAACCGAAGAAATATTTTAAGTATTTTGTAAAAAATTGTTTCAATTTTAAAAAGACGGAAATTCTGTGCTAACATATCTCAGTCAGGAATTATTAATTAAGTAAATAATTTGTAATTACTCAAATCAAGTAATTATAACATTTGTCTAATAACAATTAAAAAGTAATTATTTACATAAATTAAATATTTACATTAACCATATTTACATTTTATTTATTAATTCATATTGATTAATATAAAATAACTAGCTTTTTTAAACCGGCTTCACCAGTCAAACTGATTTTTTATCCATTATAAATTTATTAAATACGTCCTTCAAATTCAGCCAGTTACTTGCCTCAGAGAACACGGGACTCGAACACGTGCTGCCATCGCGAGAGACGAGGTTTCACACATTTGACCATGCGGGAGCACCGTGCTCCTCGTTTTCAGTAGCTCTCGAGTTTAAAGCTCTTATGTGATTTGGGAAAAGGTGAAAGATGGAAAACTTAAAAGTTGAAAATTGAAAATAGCACAGTTGACCTAAGAATGGCAGAGAATGACGTGTGCCAATTTCAAGCCGCTACCGTTCACCGTTTCGGAGGAGTTCTTGGGACAGACAGACATACACACGCACTTTCTGTTTTATATTATAGATCAAATATTAACTGTATTAAACATTTATTTACATTAATTATATAATCATATTCATTGTAAATTGATGACGAGGTAATGAATAAATCAATGAATTAATGAATGAACGAATGAATTAATGAATAAATAAACGAACGAACGAACGAACGAACGAATGAACGAATGAATGAATGAATGAATGTATGGATGAACTTGTGAGGACAAAAATTGCTTCCTTATTGAGGTAATTAACCATTCAAAAAATATATACCTATGCAATCATCCGGGTTCTTTGGCAACATTGCTTTCAAGTTTAGACATCGTAACCTATTTTAAGAGTCCTAATTACTCTAATTAGCGGCAATTATTTATTTATTTATTTCCAATTAACCTACGAATAGTTTCAATAAACTATATTCCATCCTTCATTTTCTTAGTACTCCAGTTGAGGCAGGGATTGTAGTGATGATGATGATGATAATAATAATAATAATAACAACAATAATAATAAAATAATATTAATAAAATAGCATTAATAATTACAACAGCAACAACAACAACAATAATAATAATAATAATAATAATAATAACAATAATAATAATAATGATAATTATAATGACAATGACAATGATAATGATGCTGATAATGATAATAATAATAATGATGATGATGATAATGATAATGATACTGACAATGACTCCAAGGAAAGTTTTTAAAAAATTTAGAGGAAGCTCACATAAACAAAGAATTGAGTGTAAAATGGCTCACTAATGGAAGATTAAAAGGAGAAACAGAGAGTTTATTGCTTGCAGCACAAGATCAGGCACTCAACACCACACTCCCAGTGCAGAAAAGTATGATATGCATGAGCCCGAGAAAGTCATAATGATGGAGGACAATGTCATTATGTGGGATAANATTGTGGATGTGGCAATACCTGATGACGTGAATGTGTTGAAAAAAGAGAAGAGGTTGAAATACAAAGATCTGCAGATAGAAATTTCTAGAATGTGGAATGTCAAGACAAAAGTGGTAGCAGTTGTAGTTGGAGCCTTAGGAAATATGAGTGACAATTTTAATAAAGAAATTGAGTTGATGTCCGGAAAGCCGATTGCTGAAGATATTCAAAACATTGCATTGAATGGGAGTGCACATATTCTAAGGAAAGTACTTGGTTGATTGATAGAAGAACGTTTATCGAAAGGACAAACATTTTTTTGTGTACAATCGATTTACATTTTGACTCAGTTCGTAATTAAAACAATTCATTCATTTCCATTTATTAGTGTTTTCTGCTTTTCATTTTTTGTTTTTTTAGTGATTTTTTGTATTGTCCGAGCTCTCTGGATGAGACTTGGCAATCATTTTATCCGGCTGCAATATAACCGAGTTTGACTTTTAATAAAATAATAATAATAATAACAACCATAACAACAACAATAATAATAATAATAATAATAATAATAATAATAATAATAAATAATAATAATAATATATAATAATGATAATAATAACCTCCTTGACATGTCTGCGGCATTTGATACAGTGGATCACAACATCCTTATTGAGAGGCTTGATCGAACATTTGCCATACGTCAGATGGTATTGGACTGGCTCAGATCCTACTTAAAAAACAGAAGTCAACTTATTGTAACTGCGTCTGCAGATCCAATTACTCAAAACGTCTCGTCAGGAGTCCCACAGGGGTCTGTCCTTGTATCGATTCTTTTCTCCCTTTATGTGGCAGAAATTGAGCAGCTTGTTGCTCGTCATGGCTTCCATAGCCACCAGTACGAGGATGACACGCAAATATATGCTTTCTGTGAGCCGCACAATACGCCTCATCTTGCTCTTCGCATGGCTGAGTGTCTCAGTGATGTTGCATCCTGGACTTCTTCGAACCGACTCAGATTGAATGGAGGCAAGACGGAGACCATCCGGTTTCATCCTGCTAAACGAAGTATGCCCACCCCATCAGTTCAATTGTCGGGAGTTAGTATCACCCCATCGGCGGTGGTGAGAAATCTCGGTGTTTAACTTGACACATCATTGTCAATGGAAAATCAAGCTGGAAAGATTGCTGCGGCTTGTTTCTCTACTCTTCGTGCCCTAAGGGAGGCACGACATTCTGTGCCTCGTGAGGTCCTTACAA